>WAAD01041340.1:108961-202452 GCA_013389945.1 Fregata magnificens | reverse complement strand
TAATGATTCTATGATTCTATGATTCTATGATACCTATTGTAAGCTATTAATATATAGATATGTATATATATTCATATTGATATGTACAGATATCTTTATATCTATAAATATCTAAATATGCTGATATCAATATAGATCAATATTGATAGATATAGATCAATGTGTATTTATGTTGATATATAGATGTATATGGATGTATACATACATATATATAAGACAGAGAAGTCACTACTTCTTTCTCTTTCAGTTAGAGTTGACATTGGGGAAAGAAGGAGGCAATTCTTCTTTGCAATAACCAACATATGAGTTGCATAAAAAAGCTGTGTGTGGCCTCCAAGCAAGTATAAAAGATATTACTTTGTATCAGCTTTTGTGGCATTCAATTCAAATTCCTGATGCAATATCTTGTCCTTCATGTCTGTGGGAAAAAATCATAAGCATTTATGTTTCTGAGAGCCATCTTGGATTATGGGAAGGAAACACAAAATCAAGGACAAAAGACCAAACTTTCCTTTCTCCTTCCTCAAAAGTATAATACAATGGGGACATCATTGTCAAGTGATAAATCACTCTGTATGGGCATACATCAACTCAGTCAAGACCTTTCATGGTATCTAGGTTATAGAAAATATTTTATTTTTGTACTTGCAGGACAGAACAAGTAAGTTGGCCAAATATTCAAAACTGGGTGATTCCTAATTTCACAAAAGAAATGGATGTCTAAGTCGAGTACAGAATGGCTTGCACCCTGATACCTCGCAGAAACCAAATAGATCTGCGAGCACATGACACTCAGAAATATGAACTTAAAAAATAGACCTGAGGGACTTGCTGTTTTGACCTGAGTCAGAGGAGGTGGGGAAAAGCGATCTAGATAATTGTGTACATATAAAAGGCCAAATCCTTAGGCCATAAACCAGGCACACACCCAATGATGTCAATGTGTTTGGCTTACAGGGGAAATACAGCAACATTTTATTACATGCTAAGTGAGAATCTTTGCTTGTCCAGAATGAGGGAAAAGTGCAAACAGGTGCTGGCTCAGCAGGAATGGAAACTCAAGAATAATAGCGGCTTTTTCTTAGGCTCATACGCATCCTGAAAGACTGAATTTCTGTCAGTGCCTTAATAAAGAATTATCTACTACTCAATCCACCTATGTCTGGGTTTGAGGCTATCTGCAGAAGCTTTTGACTGTGAGGCTGCTTAACATCATTTCTCCATCTCTGCCTTTCACTTGTGCACAAGGCATTGCGAAAGCAGCCCCCCTCAGTCAAGGAAGCAGGGGCCCCGCTCTCCTCTGGCTCATGGGGGAAGAAAGGAGTCATTATTGACACATGCAAGTGATTTGAGAAAAGACTGTCTACCCCGACAGAAAAAGACTTAGTTGTCTGGTGAATCAGGAAATGTCAGACGTTCTGAAAGGTTAATGGGAGGCTTTAGAAACACATTAAATTTAATCTTACAGCGTGAATGCTGATGACTTTATGTCAAGATCCTAGAAATAAGGAAGGGCAAGAAAGAATACTTTAGGTGAAAGTAAGTTTTGACTGGGGAGCCAGGAGAGTGCTTTATTGCAACATATTGTTGAATTTCTCGTTCCATATAGAGCTGGCGATCTGCCTGGTACCATATGCTAAAATAGGGCATACCACGAGACCATTTGAACTGAAAGCAACACTCAGATTTTTTTATACTTACTGAAGTTTAATTAAATTAATGACCTGGTCAACTCTGGAAGTGAATGAAATTAATTTATTTCAGAGTTATCTACTTTAAATGGGCTGCGTAAAACTCTGGTCACTGCAGGGACTGGCAGGGATTGTATAATGCTGTTAACATAACCTTTCCACTTCAACCAGAATCATCCGTGCCTCTTCTGGTTTAGCTGAAGAATCATTAAATATGGAATTCATAAATAAACACACTTAACATGCAACTTTTCCCCCTGCCATTTTACAATCTTATAGGCACTAACAGATGCAGAAGCATAGGACATATAGGAACAAGCAATGGAAGTTTAGTTAGTTGGGTTTAGTAGAATAATTGACAAAGTTTTGTGCCATTAGCTTTTTAAGCAATATCTTCTGATGTATCAGGTTTGAGTTCTATTTTTAGGTCATTAGTCTTTCGTTTGTGACTTTCTTTCATTGCCTTGCTGCTTTGGGGAGATTTGCCTTTGCTAGTCATTAGCAGGTTTTTACAATGTGGGCACAATTGGTTAATCCTATAATAGAAACCTGCTGTGTGGAGAGTGCTATTTTTACAGTACATACTCTAGCACAAGGCAGTTTTAGAAGGGGATACAGCTGCCATTAAATCTATACATCTCAAGGGGGTCCATGAATAGCTGCTCCCTGAGTAAGGACGTGTCCTGCGGTTCTATTATCCCAGCTCAGGCTCTGAGTAACACCGATCTTTAGCAAATCAGTATCCTTACCTCTCCTTTTCGATTTTTTTTTCTTCCCCCACTTGATTCATTGTTCCTGAAAAGAAACAGAGCCTGTGTCTCTGCTGACCTGTGGGTGTGTGTTAGGCTGCACCAAACCGAGATGCTGGCAGGAGCACAGTGCAGCTCCCACCTGGCCCCCGAACCTCCACATCTTTCCAGGGAAGCCAGGGTGCTAAGGGGAGAGGTAAGGTGTGGGGCAGTGGCCCATCCTGTTGCAAAGCTGGTCTCCGACAGCCTTCAGGTTAAAATTAGCCACCGTGACTTAGGGGTTTTACCATTGTCAGAGTAAGCATCCAAACGCCCTGGATGAGTCCATATATTACTGCCGAGCCTCACCCTGTATAGCTTGCCCGACGGGATCTCTGTGCCACAGCTTCCCTCTTCACAGCCTATAGATGTGTCCCGATTCTCACCTGTCCCTTTTTGGTAGCTCCTGGCATAAGGGGTACCTTGGAAACATACTGTGTGCATGCATGTGCATGAAATATGTGGGGTGGGGGGGAAGAACTCGTGCTCATCAGGTTGCTCATTTGGTGTAAAACCCATCCAGATAGCTCTGCCAAATGCAAGGGTTTCTATCTTGCATTTTCAGAGCCACTCAGATCTTAGCCCCGCCTAGGTGCTGGGGTAGTGCTCCTACTGTTCTTCTCCCAACACAGTATAATTGCAATCAGATTAAACCAAACATGAGAAAATGTGCTTATGGACTAGATTTATAAATGTCTGGTCTGTTCCCACGTCAGTTTGACGAATGTTAGGCTTTAGTCCATGTGTTACTTTTAAGATTAAAGAGGCAAAAACATACAACAGTGGTCTTGAGCAAGAGCTACATTTGTTAATATATCCTGAAAAATGCACATTTTTTACAGACTGGACATTTATATCAAAGTATAATCTCTCAGCGGCAAATATCCAAGTATCATTCACCTAGAAAAAACTTGGCACATCTGTGCATTTATCAAGTCATAAAAGAATCCTTAAGGGGGCTGTCAAAGTTTCCATGAATCATCCCAACCTGCATGCACCTCAACCTGAACCCTCTGGGAGAAAGCTAAGGTGACTACTGCTGATTTACGGAGGCAGACAGCTTGGAGTCTCTGCCAGGGAGTAAGTAAATCGTGGTGGCTGTGTGATAAAAAGGATAAAGCACAGTCATTTTCAAATGCTTATTCACGTGCCCCTTCTAGATCTGCAGAAAGGAATGATGAGGTTTATATTCATTCCTACTGGCCTACACTTCCATTGGACTATGTTCCAAGATTCCCAAGTATAAAAAGATTGAAAACCCATTCAGCTCTGACTGACCCATGACCTTCTCTGAGAGTCAGTGCCCCAAGGAAGACCAAAAGGCTCCTATACACACACACACACACACAAAGAAGTCACTTCATTCAGATTAAAAACTAGAAACCTGGGCAATTTAAATGGAGCAAACCCAAAACAAGTGGCAAGGGCTGAAACTTGATTACTTTTTTGAAGACTTTTCCCTAGTGCTCTCCCTGGGTGCTGCACTGCATCCCTCAGTGGCGGGTTGCTGCTTCCAGCCTCAGTAAGGCAGCAGCCGCGCAAGCTACAATAAAAGCTGGCCGGCCACCCGAGGCTGCTCCTGTGCCCCCCCAGACGTCGCTGATTCAGTTTGCTCAATTCAGTTGCCTCAATATAGATGTCTAATGTGGTCTGGGACATGGTGGGGTGTCTCAGGTGTCGGCAGAGGGCTGGCCAGCACAACACAAGAGCCTGCCTCTTGCAGACGCAGCTGGAGATGGGCAACATGCTCTCAAGTGGACCTTCATGATGGCATTTAGGCAGCTGGGCTGACCCCTGGGTAAAAAGGGGTTTTGTCACCACTTGCTTACGCAGAGGTCAGTGTGACAGTATGGGGAGGGACAGAAAGGATGGGAGGCCTGAGCTGATGCTCACTTCTCAGTTTTGCAATGTCTCTAATAACAGAGCAGGTATGGGGAGAGCTGAAGCTTTAAAAGAGAAGTACAAGAGCTATACTGAAAAGCAAAAAAGCCCAGCCAAATGGTCTGTAAGAAAACAAGGCTACTATTCACGGATGCATATCGAAAATATTGGAGCTGTGTTTTAACCGTGAAGCTGACATTCCCAACCTTCCTAAAACTCCAAAGCTGTTTGGGACTATGTATGTACCTTGATTTCAAGAAAAATGCACATATCTGTGCTTCAATACGATGCGTTTAATATAATATTTAACACATCATTAATAATTAATATAAAATTAATACAAAATTACCATCCAACAGTAGCCACTGGAGCCTCTAGAAATTCTATGTTTCATGTCTTACTGACTCAATACTTCATAGTTTTGTGGTATATATCAATATATTTTGTACAGCATTCTCTGTATTAACAAAATTATTTCTTCTTTTGAGTCAGGGTCATGGGATCATATTCAAAACCTTTCTACAGAACAGACTATAATTAAGTTCAGAGATGTAACTAAATCCAATGTGTTGTATCCCCACTAGTTAATGCCACCCCCCACAAGTATATATATGTGTAAGTACATTTATGTACATGTCTCATATATCTCTCTAGATATATGTGTGCGCATGTGTGTTTGCTTGTGTATGGCAATTACTGTATATGTAGCAAACATTCTTTGGTATTTATAAGTCAGAGTACTATATGACATCTATGATCTTAAAAGCTGGATTCAGTAGATAAAGTCATGAAAATCTTATAATAATGACAGCTTTCCAAAGATATAGCAGATGTCTGAGACACTAGAAAAGTAGATAATCGTGAACATTAAAATTCTCAGTTATACTGAGGACTCCCTATGCCTAATTTAAAACCCATTATTTTACCATAAAATCATATTTTTGGCAAGGGGTCTTTTAAAATCTGATTCTTTAAAAACAATAATTATGCAATAAAAACTGAGGAGGTTTTCAACACTAGAATTATGTCTGCATTTTTTTACATTGATGTATGTGGGGGTTTTCCCAGAAAGAAATGTGTTTGCCAGCTGAGTTCTCTCAAATCTCTCCATGTGTAATCTGTGGCCATGGAATACTTTTTCAAGCAGTTGGAGGATAATGAATATAATTATTTAAAAATATAAAAGAAGTCAGTTAGCAAGCAGACCTCGGTCTGTTCCTGTACTCTGAGCTAAGCCACTCTCACTGTGCTTTTTTCTCCCTTCATTGCATGTCCTGTTTCTGAACTGTTCTATCACTTAGTTATTATTTACACTTTAAAGCCTGGTTTAGACAGTATCCCTACTCAGAGAGTTATTAACTGCTGTAAAGGAAAATGGGGTGACAATATTTCACACTAGCTCAAGTTGGCTTTTTGATGTCATCGATGGATTTTGGTTTAGCCTCCCCTAACATTTCAACAAAGCTTTTTATCTTTTGTTTTTTGGGGGGATGGGGAAACACTAAGGGGGGGAGTGTGAGCACATCCTCCCTCCCCCTTTTTTTCTGTTATTATTTTCCAGTATCTCCTGCCTGCACAATATTCCTTAAAAGCAAACAGTTTATGCAAAGCAGCTGTCTAAGGAAGTTACTTTTACTTTTCATTGCAGGGTGGCCTATTGAAAATGATTAACTTGACTGTGATGGAAAGAGAAAAATAATCTGGAAACATCTGGCAAATTGCAAAGCAATGCCTAACATTTTCTTCCCTGTAGGATTTAGCTCAGAAACATTATACTTAATGGGTGCCCATTTACTTAAAGCACTAAAGGTTTTGATGCAGGGGTTTTGGGGGTTTTGGTTTGGGTTTTTTCCCCTCTGAGTTGTAGCTCTGTAATATTTTATCTTATACTTCTGAATCCATAGAAACGATGTGTGAGTACAAGGTAGGCACGGTGCTGTGTTGAAAAGGTGTTTACTGTTCCAGGCTGGCTGCTTGTATTTTGTATGCACATATTTGAGGCTTGAAATACATGGAAATTCATTTCCTATGTTTCACGTGGCTAAAATGACAGCTGAAAAGTAATTTAGGGACATAAAAAAATAGAAGTTGCCAAATGAATTTTAAGAAGTTAAAGGAACGTTAATATAATTTTTAGAGGATTTTGTTCAGTTCATTGGCTAAGAAATGAAAATATTGTTGTGAAATTTTGTGTGTGAAAAGTCATTCTTACTTTATAGTTTTTTAAAATAAGAGGGAAAAGTATTGTGTCCCTTTTATATGTGTAATTTTTATTCAGACATTTTGTCATGTAATCTGAGGAGAGAACAAAAATACATATTTTGTATTCACTATTTCTTACATAACATTTCTCAAATAAGTGGTATGGTGGTATCATTGTGTGAAAACAGAACAGAGAAAATGGGAGTGATGTGTTAAGAAAAACAACTGCAAAGAAACTTTCTTTTGTTGTTAAGTTTCAGCTTTGCCTCCTTTCTGGAAACTTTTTAAAATTTCCATACAAGACCATACAAAAGTTTTTAAAAAGTAAATTAGAAGTCTTTCACAATTGTATGAAAGAAATATTATTTGTTCAGTGGTCAAAAATTCAACCCCCCACATTTAATTTGACCTGACATGAAACATTTTCTTTCTGGGTTATCTAACTTATACCTTTTAGCTTTAAAAAAAAGACCTCATGTTCAAAATGTTAAACATTTCAAAATGAAAATTCACTGTGATCTGAATATGTTATAACAAAACAGTTCACATTTACTAAATTTCATTTCATGATACAATATATGTTCTAATGTAGTAAGCAGTAAAATAAGCCTATAAACTGGATTTCTTTGGTAAATATCATATTTGCGAAAACAAAGGTTTCAGCTCTAGTTCCATTAGCAGTCCTTCAAAGAGAAGAAATGTGTAGCCTTCTGGATCGCTATCATCTACACAGATCCTACAGGCAACATCTTTTCAACTCATGCTCCTTCTCCTCTGCCAACAGGTAGCAATCAGAGGCAAGTCCATGGATTCATGGCACTTGTGATATGCACAAACCCCTCTTGTACAGGTGGAATAGCAGTGTTAAAATTGCCTGATGTTTTTCTGTTTTAGACACACAGCTTTACTAGAAGCCTCCTACAAGTGTACCTTTGCATATCTACCTGTCTTCTCACAGGGGCTTCGTTTGCATTCTTCTGAATGCCTTGGAGGACTAAAGGGTACATGACCGCTTCCTCAACAACAGGTACCGTAACTCCAATTTGCAGTGCTCCGAGCTGTTTGCAGGAAGTGGAAGTCCATTTTAACTCTCCCCCTTTCCATTTTCAGGCATTGCATGAATCATTAGCAAGATTACAGGGATATGATCTACAGTTGTACTCTTCGGTTGCTCACGCTCTGTACGATCCAGATGCAAAAACATCAGCAGCATGAAATATAGGTGAATTTGTGTCAACTTCTGATAAGGCATCAGACTGAAGTGAGGTGCAGAGTCACTTCCCTAGTTTAGCCTGAAGTGGCTGAACAACTCTCCCTCATCCTCTAGCCCAACAAAACAGTAGATTTCAAACAACCTTTTTTGCTTTCTGACCTTACTTTTCATCTTGACTGAAGTAACAAGTAGGCCTTCCTAGATCAAGGATCCTAATTGTCGTATTCCTTCCCTGAGGATATCTATAAGACTGATTTTATGGTTGCATTGAATGAGAGGTCTTTCTGTCCACATCTGTAACTTTTCTCTCTTTAACCCCTTATTAGCGCCCATTTTCTTAGTTTTGTTTAGGATTTTTGTTTGCTAATATCCCCATTTCATTAGTTTATTTGTGCATTTTCTTTGCTCTGTTGTGTAAGGTATCCAAACATTTTTAATGGCAGATGCTTTTTGGAGTATTTACGTATATATGAGTAAGTTGACAAAATACATGCTATACTCTGCTCTTGAGGTCTCTGAATTGTACCTATCCTTCAAACTGTAAACTGCTCATCACCTTCTTTGACTTTGAGGGAAGACCTTATGGCTCTCTACAACTACCTGTAAGGAGGCTGTAGTGAAGTGGGTATTGGTCTCTTCTCCCAAGTAACTAGTGATAGGACAAGACGAAATGGCTTCAAGTTGCGTCAGGGGACGTTTAGATTGGATATTAGGAAAAATTTGTTTACTGAAAAAGTGGTTAAGCTGCCCAGAACAGGCTGCCCAGAGAGGTGGTGGAGTCACCATCCCTGGAGGTGTTCAAAAAACGTGTAGACGTGGCACTTCAGGACCTGGTTTAGGAGGCATGGTGGTGTTGGGTTGATGGTTGGACTTGATGATCTTAGCGGTCTTTTCGAACCTTAATGATTCTATGATTCTATGATTCTTAGAATAAAAATGTGTCCCTTCCTATATTTGCCAAATTGTGTCCATCATTAAATTAAGTGGTTATAGGTAACTAGGCAAAGAAATCATGGAATATGTGAAACATGGAATATGTGAATTACATTTGAGAAAGGCTATATAAAGAATTTCTGAAAGGATATATTAGACAACAGTCCATTTCAAAGTATTCAGCTCAAGTGACTGATGAGTGCTAGGGATGTAGTTGGAAGGGAAACATTTTAAGCCACAGTCTCTCTGCTATTCAAGTGCTGACATCTAGCTTGGTGCTGCAGAGAAGGTCCTAGCTTCAAGCCACAGATATCCTTGGATTAGGCCAACAGGGTCCTCACACTTCATATCAAATCACTAAGGCTCTCCCAAAGTTTAGCTCACATGATTTTTATATATAGCCAGCTGTTTATGTTTATCTAATTTAAGCAAAAGGAGACGCCAGCTAACAGCCAGCAGTGGCCATTAGAATACAGATATGGTAAAAATATGTGTAAAGTAGTGCTTCTGGCCTGGCTGAATTTCATTCACCATTAGGAAGGGGGCAAATTTAGTGCAATGCCTGTGTCGGTATTGCACTAGGGGCAGAGATGGTGTTGGGCAGCATCACTGTAACAGAATCACACTAACTGTAGCAGCATTTTCTAGATTTCCTAGAGGCATAACCCAACCCTAGGAGAAAACCTTTGCCTTCCCGTTCTTGGGATGTAACTACATCAGATTTCAGCTTTTCTTGTATGAACTGGATATGTAGTGCTGGGTATGCTCAGTTTTGGTCTAGAAACATAAACCAACATAAAAGAAATTTTGGTTGGGTGAGTCACAGCAGTTTTAAGAATAAAACAAAATCTTCACGGCACTGACCTGATAGTCTTTTTAAACCCTCTGCTTATTTGTAATCTTTACTGGTGCGCAAAGGGTAAGCAACATTTCTTTCCCAATGTTTTCCCTGTCTCAAATGGCACTGCAATTTAGACAATAACATGCATAGCACATGATTAATGAAGCTGCGCACTGAGGACAGGACATCTGTGGGATCACAAAGACCTGCTTTGTGTGCATGTTACTGCATGTTCAAGAAACACCACAAATTGATAATTTGTTAAATTAATTGACTTTCTCTGTGTAATGTTAATGTAACCTTCAGTTTGAAAAGTGCACAGATTTTTACCAAAGAAAAAAGGCAAGTAGTCAAATCCCCAGAGGGTGACTTAGGTCTGCAGCTCACTACTTTGTCCTATACTAAGGATATTAATATTACTCAGGAGTTCTTAAAATGTAACTCATATTAAAAAAAAAAAAGATAAGTGTCCTTTCAATTTTTTAGGCTGTTTACAACTGAAAATAATACAGAAAAATGTGCAACATAAGTGTCACAGCAATAATGATATCTGTTTGCAAAGAGATACACATAAATCGGGAATGGTCCGGGCAAGAAGGTTTACTCTGATCCAGCCGATTGAAAATCATTGCTAATTCAGGCTTGAGCATAACTGGCTGGATTTTGACCCTTAGTATTAACTACAAAGGGAGTGAAGAACCTGTCCTAAAATAATGGCAAAGATCTTTTTACATGCAAGATATGGCAAGTGAGGTAAGGTTGACAAGTTTTGATGGCTGCAGAGGCACTACCCTTTCCACACCAGAGGGAAGGGCATTACTTTGCAGGCTGACAAGTGAGAGAAGGGGATGGATCTCTCTAATGGAGGAAAACAGGGAAATATTCCAAAGAGAGCCAGAAGGGAAGGTAGTGCAACCTGACTTAGTCCTCTCTTCCAAAATTCTGCAGGGTCAGAGCTCTTACCTTGTTGGTACAGCATCTAAATGGCAGCTTTAAGTTAGTGCATATACGCTGGCCTAAAGTCACATGAAATGGGAAAATATGTTCTTGTATTTGAATCAGAGGGTGAAATTATGGCATTCAGCAGTTCTATGGACCACTCATGTTTGATAACTGAGACCCCAATGACATATATATCTACTTTAATTCAAACAGGAGTGCATTTTTAGTGAAGTCATGGAAAGAAGAAAGTAGCAGAGAGTGGTGATTTAATGTATACTGCATGAGCTTTCAGACTTTCTTTGCTTGAGGCTTGTGGATGGAGTCAGAAATATGGCACTAGGACTCATAATAGACTCATTTGGCTCTAAGCACCTTAGAGCACTTCTATTATTGCAGACTGACAGCTACCTAACTCTCTTTTTCACACATTTGGTCAGGGACATACATTATTGCACTTTAGTGTTTCAGATATCATAGCTAATTAATGTAACAGTAGAATTTAGGAGAACAGGGATTAGTATCAGTTGCTTTTAAAGGATGATACATGCTAGTTACTCGCTGGGGGAAGAATCAGTGAAAAGCTATTTTCCTTGCAGTAAATGCAGTCCTCTCCTTGCATGTACTCAAAAACATGTGCCTTAGGAAGGTAAATATCCTGGTGGTCAGCTGTAAAAACTCCAAAGATTAACCACTGCTCCAACCCATCAGTGCCACGGGCATGTCATTAGCTGTCTCTGTGATACCAGTTACCATCTGTATGGGGACAGTCCTGTTTAAAAAGGTGAGCTGAGAACATGCTGCCATGTTGGAGGTCCTGTAAATAGCACGTACAAGTAGATATACAGCAAGCCTGAAAATTCCCATTGGGTGGATTCTATTAATTGTGCATTGGTCTATTAAAAAGAATAAAATAAAAAGTGTAGCAGCTTCTGGTTTACAGCCCTGGCTGGGGGGATTTCTTTAACAGGTGACCAAGTCTGAGTTTTGATGGATGTCATCAACGCAGTTGATCTTTTCAAAGATGGTAGATGCATAAAAATATTAGGAGTCTTGGGGAATTGGTAAAAAGCATTCAGCTGATCAATGCTCATTCCATTTTAGCAAGAAGTAACTTCAGGGCATGTAATTAGGGTCATGCCTGACCTTGACACTTTGTCTCAGCAACTGTTGCAGGCCCACAGCTCAAGGTCCTATACATAGCCATACATAGCTATCAGAAAATACATCTGGTTTCCATAAGAATCTCAATATTTAGTAAGCTCTTACACTGTGTACTGAAACATATGTATGATATAATAAAATCTGGAAACTGCTATAGTGGAAGAATCATAAGGCAAAACTGATACACTGTACATTGAAAAAAAAAAGTATGTTACCTAATGAAAATGTGCACTTTGCATAAAAAGCAGCAGAACATGCTGAAATATTTATGTAGCCGCCACATATTTGTTGTATTGTATTCTGCAAGCCACTGTGTACCCGATTATGAAATGTCTTTGTCAAAATAGTTCAATATACAAGTAATATGATGCAATATAGCTGGCTTCCTTTACTGTGTAATGAAGCTTGTAGATGGTGGAGTAGTAACACTTAGCGGTCAATTGTCATTCCAAATCGGTCTTCATCTTTTCCTCTTGTGCTGAGAGACATTGCAGGTTACTTGACAGCTTTTCAGACTATTGCTGGTTTTCATCTCAGACTATTGGTAATATGTTAAGAATTAAAAATTACCGTAAATAAGAACAAGTTGGAGGTAATTGTTACTGTTGCACAAACAACTTATCACGACATTTCCTTCGCCTCTGAAAGAGTTTCATAGATTTTAAGATGCCCAAGACAAAGACGGGTCTTTTTGCTTCTTTCTATAAACACAGCCAAGCAGATGAAACTAAAGAAATAATAATACCGGAAGGTCAGCCGTTTTAAAAATAACTGGGGTAATTAAACAACTAAACAGAGTTACAAAGAGGACTGGTGGTTAGATTGTGTCCAAATTAGATCCTACTAAATTGCCTCCTGATGGGTAGCTAGGGTCAATAACCACTTCTGAGCATCTTGGTCAAACATCTTGTGGGCAAATCAGAAAACACCAGGACAAAACTGTAATTGTCCATGACTCAACTAACGTAATGAGAAACGACTGAAGTGAGTACATTTTACTGATGTTGAAACTGTGTCCCAAATTGTTTTGTAAAGAGAGTAAACCCATTTTTCAAAGTGATTTAATAACAACTTCTGCGTCAGCAATGTAATGACAGCAATTGCAGGAAAAAAAAGGAACTTCCCTGAAAAATAAACACTCACTGAAAATCTATCATGGCATCAACTCATGGAGACCTAGTTCACTGCCAAGGAAATAATTCAAATGGAACGTGTGTGTTCAGATACTATATGATAGAATTCTAGGGTCCCTGCATAATTTTTATATCTTTCTCCCCTAAAAATGACTTAATGATTTTTACATATGCAGGAGCTCTCTCTTTTCTCACTTAAACAAGGACTTCATATTATGGTGGGTTTACATACAAAAGACCCACTTCTCTTTTCATTCAGTGAGATAATGAAGCATTTTTTCCATAAATTAGAAAGAGGATTATTGTCATTTAGCCATAATGTGGTGGCTAAGAGCTATTTAAACATTTTATCTTGGGTTTATATGCTTTCATTGTTAACTAATACAATGGGGGGTTTTTTTTGTTAACTGAATGGAATAGAAAAGGAAAATCTTCATTGCTTGTCAGGAAACTCAAACAGCAAGCATTATTGTTAGAAGAAAAAGCACTTTTGGCAAGATTTGTTCATGTAAGGTGGGAAAAGTAGGTTTCAGAGAACCTTGCTTCTCAGAGCTTTTTCTTGGAGATCAGCACATGTGTTTGGGCGACTGGGGAAGGTGCAGAAGGCCTGGGATGGGCTGAAATTAGAATGACAGACCACGGATGGCGTGAGTAAGCTGAGTGATACAGCGCATTTTGGTGGAAGCTGGTAAAGCTCACGATGTAATGAGTGCATTTAAATATGTCATATTCTGCAGAATACAATGTAGAGAGTTCAGGGAAATGTTATTAATATTTCAGTGTGCATCTTTTTATATGAAATATACATCTTGTGTACGCAAAGAACATTTTCAGGAGCTCGCTGAATTCTGAGGCTAAGATATAAGTGTCTCAGCATTGAGCCTGAATATTTCATTACATCATAAATATCATATGTTTCAGTATATAATGGAAGACAGATAACTAAATATTTGATTTTATGCCAGCCATAACGACCCCTCATATGAAGAACTGTTTTCATCATCATGACCCAATTACAAGTGCGCTGAAAAATTTGACAATAATTTCAGGATCCGGTAAAATGTGGCTATATTAGTGCTGGATGTTGTAGCAATGTGGCAGTGGCTCTGTTGCAGTTTATGTCCAGCCTTTATTATCATAAAAAATGCCCTGCTGCTTCCAAAGTAACAGACAGTGGTTCTATGACAGCTTTTCAGGTTGAGGTTTACTAATATGCCGAGGTCCCCTTCCACCTCAGACTACTGAACCATCTGTTCTGTGCACTGCTAGATCTCAATTTCATTCATTCCCTCTCTTTAAATTGAAAATACCCTGTCTTTCCCTAGCAATCAGCTACATAAGTCACTAAATATCTTGAGATCACTTGGTATTCATAGGCTAGTGCTCGTTCCTGCTCAAAACACAGCTAGCTTTATATTTATGGCACTCCAGCAAATGCAGCCTTTATAATAAGAAGTAGCTTCAGACTGCGAAGTTCATATCGCTACTGATATTTTTTTAAGGTGTAGAGGTATTTACGTCCAAGGCATTAGTCAAGCTATAGTAGAAATAAAGACAATGGTTTAGTTTTGGTTTGGTTTATTTACCCTGTCTGTCTACAGTGCTTTCATCAGTGCTGTGTTATTTGACTTTATCCCCTCCTCGTTCTTTGCTTAGAGTGAGAGGTTAGACCACTGAAACTATTTTACACATCTGGTCTGTGGGATAGCCTGTTTGGCATCTGCTGCAAGGCTCAGAACAATGCTACTGCAGGGGCAGTGAGAGACTAAAGATTTCTACCTAAATCTCTGCAGAACAGCTAATGATGTTCTGATGATGCAAAAACTTAAAGCCACAACTGTTTTGTGACGTTTCTTTAGAGATCGTATTGCAGAGAAAAACTAGGGCAAAACCAATGCAAATTGTAATAAGATTAACAACCAGAAGGATGTTAGACACAATCAATGGAGTAAAATAACAGCTTGCCTGCTGTTAGGTCCTCACCCTGGTATACAGTATTAAGGAAGGACTGATAGAAAATGATCTTTTTTTCAGGAACTTGGGCTGAGGGGATACTGTTCTGCCTAATGTCCTTATATCCCACTTGCAAGCAAACTGAACTTCAGTATTCATAGTATCTATGCCTGTGTCTCTGGTTCCCTTTCTCCTTCTTTTCTCCCCCTTTTCTTCACCCCTTCTTCCTTCCTCTTTGATCACACACATCCTCCCCGGTTGCTGTGTACATCTGTCACCACCATTTTGTTAAACCTGTTTCTTTTCCAGCCCCTTAGAGATCCAAAGCATGGAAGGACACTTTAAGCCATAACACCCTGGTTTGTCAAGGTACTAGATCAGCCCTAACCCTTGAGAGAAGGAACTTATTAGAGTGCAGGAGTGGGTCTCCCATTTTGCAGACCACCACGTGCTTCAGCCCAGGCCTTGCTGAAGCGGGTCCCATGGGAAAGTCCTATCCTGCAGTAGGAAACTGCTGCGCCAGAGTTTCAGGTCTCGGTTGGTCAGGAAGCACTTGCAAGTTTTTTGTGAAATCTGGTGTTCGGAGAAAATGTTGAACTGTTAGATCATGCCAAATGGGTACAGCTAAAAGCAAACAGCAGCAAAACCACCAAATTGCAGAACACATGCTTCATGCAAGTCCAGAGGATGCCTGGATAGGACTAATTCTCTCGGCTCAATAGCACAAGGTTATTACAAACCCAGGCTCATAAATTAGGCTGTATTAATTGTCCTTCAAGCTAGAAGTGGTGTGTGGAAAGAGCTTCTGTTGGTCAGGATTTCCTCTTGTGTGCTAGTTTCCACATCTGTAAGGGCCAGAGATGAGAAAGCGTGTTTAAATTTGAGAGGAGTTTTAAGCATCCTTCCTGAATGAGAGCTGCTTTCCTGAATAGGCAGGCATAGGCAAGGAAATTAACGTGCCTGTATACCTACATGTTGTGAGTCTGATCTGATGAGTGTTTACGGAGTGCGGTTGCACTTCCTCTACATCAGTGCAAAGCCAAATTATTTGCAGTATGTTTTAGAGGCATTAAGTTCAATCCTTGCTCAGGAAAAGTTAGTTTAGTAGAAGTTTTGCTGGAGAAGATACTACGGTGTATGAGTCCACCTCCTCAAAAGTTACATCTCAGCTGATATCATGCTCTGTGCACGCTTCAGTGACAACATATCTCATCTGTGCTGCCCTGCTGTCCTCCATGAAGCTATTAACCTGGGGAAAATTAGAGATAGGCTTAGATAGATCCAGGTATTTTTGTCTAGCTACATTAATTCCCTTGATACTTTAGAGCTGAAAAGCATGAGCCAGCAAATACAACATGACATAAAACACAGGAAAACAACAGCAAAAGAAACTGTGCAAAGAATAATTAAACATTGGTCCAGAAAGGAAAAAAATGCTACAGCAACTTCAGGCCTGCCTTAAAGGGATAGAAAAATATTTCAAGGAGGTGCAAGCACTTGTCTCATCTGCCACTGTGCATAGGGATGAAAGGAAGGCAAGAGTCTTCACATCAGCCCCCAGAAATCCCACATTTAAAGGGAGCAAATATTCAGCATTGACTATAACTTATGCCTTTCTTAGACAAGAAACAAACAAAGAAACGAGGGGAAGCTACAGCCAAATAACTTTTTAAAATAAATTGTGCTCTGTTCACAAGGTTTGAAAGCACAGCCATGTCCCTTGACATTTTGGATGTGGTTGTTTCAGTAGGATTAGCAGAACCTAATTTTGTGCTAAGTGGTCTTGCTTGGATTGGACTTGCTGTTACTTTGGTCTTTTAGTACCGGCTACATATGCTGATTACAAAACTCGCTGTAGCTCCCAGCAATGTGTTGTAGACAATTAAAACACTAAGCAGAAATTTGTGGGTTTGTAATTTTCCTGTGGAAGCTGCTGTTAAAGGAAATGTAGCCAGACAGAAGTTCAACATCGTGGCAGGCTGGAGTGTTTAACCTTTATCCATGAACAGATCCATGGGCTCTAGCCTGGACTGGCACTTCGCTCCTCTGCAGGAAGAGAGAAACATGGACCCTGTTCCCTGGAACATGGGTCAACACTGTCACAAAGAAGGATGAGCACGAGTTTCTCTCTCATCCACATTTGGGCAGCTGACTATAGCCTGAAACGATGAGGTCAAGTTAAAAAAAACAACAAGACAGAGTTAGCAGAGGCTTAGCACAATTTCCCAAAGCACTATATATTTATTTGTGTCTGAGTATGAATACAGAAGGCTAACTTTAGTTCCTGTTTTTGAAAATGTTGGCCCTAATCTACATAGACCATCATTTATTCCCTGCCCTGCCCCCTCCACTCCCTCCTGTTTTTTAACAGATGGAAATATCATTTTCCAGAGCTAATTTTTTCCAGGTGGAATGCCTCCAAACTATAAAAGTGAATTTCTCACAATCATCTATGGACAGAATTAAAACCAGACTTTAGATGAATTGGAATTTACTGTCAGAAAATTCCAGTGAGGTGAGTAGCAGGCAGTAGCAAGCCTGCAAGGGGGTGGGTTTGGCTTTTTATTTTTCTTTTTTGCTTTGGTTATTCAGAAGCTCAGTGAAAAACTGGAGAAACAGTGGCCAGCTTTGCCCCTTTTGTGTATGAAGTTAGGCAATAGTTATAGCACAGGGCAGAGGCTACAGCTCCAAAAGTTCAGCTACCCATTTTAATCATTTTCAAGCTGAAATCATGTTCAGAAGCGAAGTTGCTTAAACACAGCCCTGCAATTCATTCTGCCAGCTACAGACACCTGCAGAGTCACCAGAAGATTACTCCTAATGCATATAATCCATCCTGTGGCATGGAGTACATCACAGAGATTTAGTTACTACCGTTGGTGGGGAAACCAGAGATCTGTGGCCAGAAATATCACACAGATGGGCCTGTTTGAAAATCCGCTGCATCCTGGGCTTTCAAACCTTAAAAACAGATGAAGTGATTCCAGCGTGACCCCTGCTGTGATATAATGGATCCTGTCTGTGCGTGCAGTGTTTGTCGTGATTTACCTCTTGCAATTCCTGGCTTGTGTAACAGACGGCAATTCTGAAAATGAATTACTATTGATTAGACATCCTGCCCTATTGAGTTCTAGGCAATTTTATGAATTTATTTATTTGAATAAAAGCTTTTAATGACCCCGTTAATTTCAAATGGCTCTAGCAAAACAGCAATTCTTCTTTCCTTTTTTCCTGTTTGCGAACAGCAGATACATACTTCTAGGCCCTGTTTATGCCAGCTATGACTTGTTGTCGCCCTTAAATGGACAGAGCCACCCGATTAAAATTACAGCATGGGTTTCAGGAGGAGCGGGAGAGACCCTCTCTGGGGGATACAGTCTGCACTCAGAGCGCAGGGGGAGCTCTTGCTTTTCTGCGGCAGGTGGAAGGGGTCGAGCCCCGGCCCCAGCGCGTCGCTGGGGCAGAGCATCCCTCCTTCCGCTGAGTGCAGCAGCAGCAGCAGGCTGCAAATAAAGGACTACCGACAATACAACCGGGGGCCGGGCCCCTTAATTACCCCTCACGCCCTCCTGCCAAAAAGAATATTCTGCTGAGAAAGGAGAGGATTAGTTGCTGCTCCACTAAAGATGGGATTGTAATGAAATGAGTGAAGGTCCTAAACAGGCAGCCTAGGGTTTGGAACAGGCTGTGTTTTAAAGTCTAAATCTTGCCAATGTCTTATTAGGCATATCTGCTTACTGTAGAAATAAACACTGAGGTAAAATGTAATCTGGCACTGAGCTGTGCTCTGATGGAAACGAATAACAAAATGCTCATTGGAGTCAGGCTCTCCATGCTCTCTTTAAAAGCCTAGCAGACTTCTGCAAAGGTGTTTCCAGTGCACGTATATTAATGGTCTTTTAATATGAATTTTTACTGAATAACCAAATGCATGAGAATAGCATGCACATTTCAAAAATCATCAGCCCACTTCCCCCCATCAGAGGAAATGGATTAAACAGTATTTTCGGCAGGACAATGGACTTGAACGAAGGAATAACATGGGTTTTGATATATGATAGTTTCAGGAGACTGACACAAAAATAGGCTGAAGAAAGTCCTCAAAGGCACCAATACAGAACATTTTCAAGGCCTGGAAGTGGCTTGTATACTGAACATCCTCCTTTCATTTGGCCAAAAAGAATGTGCTTACATGGCAGAAAGGACGAGGGGTGGGAGCTATGCGTGGCTTCCTGTGATTATTTCCAACCATAATCAATGTGGTACTAATGTACCGAGGTATCAGTTCTGTAAACAGCCTTGAGTATGCTGGCTATGGAATAATAAAATTTTTAAAAGAGGAAGAGGGAGTGAGAGAGGCAGAGAAGGAGGAAGAGAAGGAGCTCAAGAGGGGCTGCTCTATTACAAGCAGAAAAACAGGTTCCTGAAAGATGAATCCGGGCTCAGGCAGGCACTTAAAGCCTTTAAACAAGCTCTGCAGGGAATTAAATTCTCTACCTTACTGTAAAAACATGTAGCGATAAAATGAGCTGTTTATGACACAGACTATCTACAGTTTTAATTGAAATTTGTCAGAAACATGTACCTCCATGAATGGATGCTGAATTTAAGTGCTCCGAGTGAAAAAAGCAAGCAAGAAGGTACAACGCAGTAAGTCTTCCAGAAGTCTATGAAAATGTAGGCTTTTTGATTTACTTATTAGGTGAGTATTTCATACCCTAAAGGCAGATTATTTCCACAAGAATCAGAGTAAGTTTTGACTGTAAGGATGGATTTGAATGCGGGCTCCTGCAGTGACTCCCTTAATCCCTGAATGAGCATAAACAAGGCAAGTGAGAAACCAGTGGCTGTTCTGGTACCTTTACAAGCTGTTTTTCTCTCTGTGATGGTGGGTACTGTCACCACCACAAGGTGACGGTCCAGTCCCTCCTACTTCCTTCCCTCCTCTCCCCCCTCCCACTCACCCCCTCTTTCCCCAGCATTCAGAGTCTGGCATTCAAATCAAAGGTTTGCTTTGAAGTTATAACCTAAAATGGGAAGTTGATAACTATTTTCCTCCCAGTGCTTTAGTGATGATGAATTGCTGATCACGAAAAGGAAATGACTTCGTGTTCTTCTTTTTTTTTTTTTTCTTTTTTCATTTACATGCAAGCAGTAAAAGTCAAGGCTCCACACTGCAAATATGTGCAAATACATCCACTGGCTGTGTGTGCTACAGCAAATCCTATGGAGATAAGGAGCTAAAGCAGCAGGGATGCAGCAACATAAGCTCCCAAGCTAGACATGCAATTTAATAGGCAACAAACTTAACAAAAGGCAAAGGGATATTTAACAGGGAGGTGAAATATTCCAACCATTAAAAACCAGTAAATTGCTGTGATGGCCAGAGGTTTAACGCTGCACCTCAGTATAGAATGTATATGTGGGAACAAATATAGAGGTTTGCCCAGGAATCAGTTTAGCTAATAATTATTTTTTTCAAGCAAAAAGATGTTCTGAGGGATGGAGATTGGTGCTGTTGTTATGAAAAGAATTAAGTAAAATAATATTGGGGGGGGAAGGAGGGTAGGGCTTGGTAATTGGTGCTGAATGCTGAAGGTAATCATCCTGTTCATCATAAATGATGGTGTTTAACCATAAGCAAATTAGACCATGTCAATCTTTTAGGATGCAATTAAAGCAATAGATTTTCTGTGGCCTGTTTTCACACGCATGGGGCCTGACTCAACTCCCACCTACCTCTCTTGGGCACAAGCGTACCTCTCGCCTTTAGCGCAACTGCAGCTGACTTTTACTATCAGTGGTAACTGGGTCAAGCCCATAATACAGGGCATAAATGTTCTTCAAAAGGAAAAAACCAATTCTTTTCTAAACAGATATCAGTCCTTATTAAAACAACAGTTCCAGTAAAGAACTGATTCTGATGCAGATTCCTAACACTTAATGATGGAGAGACTGGAAGGTATTTAGGTTTGCTGAGCACTTGCAGTGATTAGCAGTTGACTGGCCTTTTTCCCCCAGCCACCTGGATCTTCAGTTAGACATATTACAAGACTGCACCTACATTGCAAACTGGCCTTTTTCTTTCATTTTCTGCAGTTCATTTGTATCCAATCAGGTTGCATCAGGATTCATTGCATTTAATGGGAAATGCACTCTTCTGGATCAGATACCTGTTTTCAATTTGGAGAGTATCTGATTCCAATGGCAGAGGTGACAGGAATAAAGAGGAAAGGAGAAGCAAGTGCCTATAGTATAGATTTCTGCCACGCTAACAGAGCTGCCAGTTTCTGAATCACTGGGACCCTAGAATTTACTTATATTTTCCAAATTATGATGGTGAAAGAAGAAGTGAAAAATTAACCATGTCTTTATGTGAGCTTATTTGAAAAATTAACTATTGTCTTTCTCTAAGAATGATAGCTGTTTTTTGACATAAAAGTGCCCTTACCACAGTGTCTCCCCAGAGTCACAGCCTTCTAAGGAGCCTGCAATTCTGCAGTGATGGTCTGCAGAAATATTCCTGACATACAGCCTAAGTCAGCATCAGGCTCACTACTGGTTAGAGTAGCATCAAGTTCAGCCTCGGTATCACCTAGCATATCTTTCAAGTGTTACAGAGGGAGGAACGATGGACAATGTTGCTGTGCCTCTGAAAACATTTTTTTTTTTTCAAAATCATATCATGGAGACAGCGTATTTTCTGTGCAAAGCTTTGATGTAATTCATATTAGGAAGAACACCTGTGCAGATTTATCTGCGGCAGAAATGTTGGTGTACCATTTTCCTAACAAGCAGAAAGAAAAATTGCATGGTATCACAGCATTAATACTGTAGATGTCTGCTTCAGTTCAAAAACAATCTGCTGAGATTTATTCGATCCATTTGAATTATGGAGAAGCTAGACCTGTGCAGGTTACCATTTCCAACTTGCTTACAAGCATTTGGAAGATATCAGTTCCTGTATAGAAGTAAAACAATAACGAAAATTTGGGATCAGCTTTGCCTCCTTTGTATCTCATCGTTGCACACATCTGACATGCTTACCTTAAAGGTCTGACAGAAGTCACATTTGGAGAAGAGAACCAGGAGGGCAGGAAGGAAAGTAGTAATGTGAATGTGAAAGAGTAGGCCAAGAGCGGCTTCCTGTCAACCTCTAAAGAAACTACTGAATCCTGCCCCAGATTGCTCTACACCCTGACAAAACACTTCATTGGACTTGGATGACCATGGCACGTAACCAAGCTGAACGCTAGACAAACCACCAAGGGGCCACTTCTACTTTGCCAACAAGGTCATGCATATTCAGGGAGCTTTCCAAGTGCCATAGACCTGCTCCTTCGCACCCACCAATAAACAGCCCATATATACTCCCTGAATTCAGCACTTTCATTCATCTCATGAGGAAGTAACAGACACCCTCAAGGAGCTGCAGCCTGAGTCCTGAGAAGCGGCTTATGCCCCTCCTCAGCCTGGGAAAGAAAACGCTCAACAGCTGGTGCCACTCCTGAGGGCAGCTGCCAGTGCGACACTGACCTCTCTCTGACCATCTGTCAGTCCAGTGCTGAGGAAATCTACCTTGTAGACCTCATTCTTGGCCAGCTGGCACCCAGTCTCGTAGCTCTGAGTTTACCCAGAAGCTAGCAAAAGCCACCTTCAGGCCTGCTGGAGGTAGCATCATAGAAGTGGTCTGGTCAAGACAGAGATGGATGGACTTTTTTAAAATAAAGCTATATTTCATTAGAAAGCACCCTATAACTAAACCTGAGATGTTCTATGAAAACAGACCAAGTTTGGCCAAACTTTAGGTGGTCAGTGGGCTTGCAAGGAACTACAGTTGGGTGGGTTGCACTGATGCTAAAGAGTTCACGTTTCCAGCCCTACTTAAATATGTTTCCTAAATTCTGCCACCTAAAAGCTAGAGTAGTTACCTGGAGTCCAACAGCTCCAGGATCTGGATCCTTCAGTTTCCATGAGTGAGCCTGTAAGCCCTAAAAGGCTGTGGCTGCTGCTGAGGTTCATGGACCTGCAGCCCTGCATCCCGCACGGGTGATGGCAGTGCCACCGCTCCTGATGCGCTGGAAGTGATTGGCCTCAGTTTGCCTTGCAGGCAAAGGCTGGAGCCATGGTGGTTGGGAGAAAGGCAAACCCAGTCATCGCCCTGGGCGGCAGATTTCTACCGGCAGCAAAGTGACCATGGCCTCACTGCCTGCCCTGCCTGTGCCAGACCTGCAGGAAGCCAAAGTTGCTGCCGGAAGGGCGAGGTCAAAACCCGCAGTGGTTGCTCTCTGTCCGGCTGGCAGCGGCCAGAGAAGACGTGCCAGCCCTCTGTGGCCTCCCTTGGCTCTGCTTCCTAGCTTTGCTCTCTTCGCCTTCCCTTCCCGTAGCCAGAGCATCCCAGCTCTCCCACCGCCACCCCAGGAGAGGAACAGGCAACTTTGCTTTCACTGCCGTGAAGGCTTGAGTCAGCCCTGCCCACAACAAACTCCCCGGGAGAGCAGAGACTGTCATAACCTCACCACCGCGGCTGGCAGTGCAAGGTGCACTTTCACCTCTGCCTGCCTCCTCGAACACAAATACCTGGCAGCACATATATTTCCAAAAATCATACCTAAACAACACTCCTTCCCTGGGGAGACAATGAAGATACAAACAGCCTGTGACAGTTCTTAGCTATGTTGCTGAAGGCTTTACTGAATGGCACTTGCAAACCAGGGGGATTGTCATGGTACAAAAACCTATGTAAAAGAGAAGAATTAATTGTTTCACCAGAAAATACACACACACAAAAAGGAAGTAAACAGAGTTATGGTCTCAACATGTCCAGTTCAGCAGCATTTGTGAGCTGACATAGCTGAGAGAAGTGAGGAAGAAAGGCCTTTTTGTTAAGAGACTGGAATCAGAGACTAAGGAGATCTAGATCTGAAGCACAGCTTAAATGGACCTTCCTGACTATGCCTCAAGTTTCTTACGTTTCCTTAGGCAAAGCGTTTAATCTCTCTGTACTGGAATTCCTCATTTGTAAAATAAGGGAAATACTTCCTTCCTCCGTCTTGTTTAATTAGTCAATCAGGGCCAAAACCATAAAAGAACTTAGCTACCTAAAGTGAAATTTAAATGACTGAATTAAAATATGGGTCCTCAGCATGTTCTTGCAGCTGCTGCCTAGAGCTGGAGAGATCTGAAATCTGTATACATATACATTAAGAAATGGCATGTACCTCCATGTTCTCACCCTGGCACTAGAATATTGAACCTTTGGGACACCTGAATTCCCCCGCAGATTTAGCGTTTGTCTCTTTGAGGTTATCATTTGGGGATTTATTGTAGTGACCATCATAACAGTTATCATTTAGGAGACAGAAATATCCAATTTCCAGGATACATACAGTTGAGTTGCAAAGGTTTTTTTTCAGGAGCAAGCAGCTCATCTCATAAGAAGAGATGTCAAAGTTTAGCGTAATTGAGGGCTGAATGAAAGATGCTGTATAACAAGGACTGTGTGATCACAAAGGCTTTGAAAGAGTAGGAGCATGCTTATCCTGTTTGACAGCATTACCCACAATGTGTCATTATAGATATTGATTATATAGCCATAATTAAAGTGTTGTGCTTAAATAGCTAAATGCAGAAAGAAGTGTCAGATCATTAAGGCAACTTTAAGTTAAATCATCTACTTTATGTCTGGTTGTGCAGCTCGCACATAAGAGCCAGGGCAAATATTTGAGGTTCTTTGCTTAAAAGAAGAGTTACTATGTCTAATCATCAAAGCAGAGCTGCTTGCCAAGAGCATAAAAACCTAATGGGTTTTGCAAGAAAATTATATCACCTTCAAATCAATGTTGATAATACAGGTGGCATTTATAAAAGGTAAAGTCATTCATATTAACACAGTCTATCTCCAGCGACTGTCAAAAGAGATTATGAACCCACTGTCCAGAAAGACATTTTGCCAAAGCAGGGTTTTGTTAGAATAAGACAGGCTGACAAATCAGAGTGACTTTATTTTTTTCCTGACAACTTCTTCATCTGGACATATGGATGCCTTTGTTTTGTGCAAATAATCAGGATCATTCAGGCATCTAGTGGTGTTATTCACATGCTTTTTCTTGTGATGCTCACAGGATCAGCATTGACTCTGTGCATGAATGCAGGAATGGACTTCATAAAACTTGAAGGGAAAAAGTAGTTTTTCAACATAACTTTTGCTATGAAGGACAAAAGAAAAAGTCTAGGAAAATATCATTTTCAACAAGTCTGCAAGTCCAGCTGACAGTATGGCTTAGCATAATAATAAAATTACCTAATAATGCTACTACATAAAGGTCAACTACTTTTGAAAAAAACATGGGATGGGAGAAGGTACAAAAATCTTGAGCAGAAAGGTACATAAAACACTTATTTAAAAAAAAAATCAAGAGGGATCCTTGTAAATGCTTCACATTTGTAAAAAAAAAAAAAAAAAGAAAAATCAGTTTAACTATAGAATTTTCATTGCTTTATTTGGATAGACATGCATTTGTTTCTATGCTCCATAATGCATTTCCTGAAATCTTTTTCTAAAACCTAACTGACCTTACACAGAAAAGTGTAATGTATATTAAAAGTTGCAAAAAACAATAGGTAAAGAATAACGATGAATAACAAAGTAGTGAATTGTTAACATCCTGCATTACACCACTGGACATAGAGAAAGACCGTACCCATGAAAATTATGTGGTGCTATTGCAATTTACAAGTATGAATGACTTCATACTGGAGAGTTAAGTACAGAAAAACAGCATAAATTGTGATATGTTAGAAACATGAGCATATATAATAAAATGAGACTGAATTAGGAAATATATGATCCAATGGACACTAGGAAATATAATTCCAAACACAAAAGTAAAAGGACTGGCGACTGGTGCTAATGACAGAGACTCATTGGTGAGCATGGGCAGTGAAATTAGGCATGCACTTCAAGTACAAGCTAAAATGAGAGAAATAAAACCACCCCCAACAGTCAATGTGTTGCAGAGGCAGGCGAAATATTTTATGCATCAAGGTTGTATGAGAACCTTCGTCTGGAATATTGCATCACTACAGCAGATACACTGTGTATGGGAAAGGTGCCCAGAGGGGATCAACGTAATTCAGGAAGGGCCTGAGCTAAAAAAAAATTCACAATAAAACTCAGTCTGGCTAAACAATGACAAAGACAGGATATTTTGACATTCTACCAACATTTGGGAAACAGAGATGAATTTTTTAGTATAACTAATAATCGACATTTAGCATAGCATAATACATATAACTGAGTAAATGGAAGGAAATTAGGAGTGAAATTTTAAGAGGAATTTCAAGAAAAACTTCTTGACAGTGAAATATATTAGATTGTGGAGTAGTCTCCCCAGGGAAATAATGAAAGCACTGTCACTTGGGACTTTTAAAATTACACTGAAAAAACCCCACAATAGAGTATCTAGTAGAGAGAACAGTCTTTGAATTGGCCTCAGGGAGTTGAACTGAATGACTTAATTGGTCTTCCCAGTCTCTAATTTCTGCAGGATAGACCATGCCCTCTGTGTTTTCCACACAAGGGAAAAACAAGCTCAGGCAGTCTCCAGTTGGGGTATTGAGTTTCCCATTGCCTGTGCTGAGGTGGGAAGCGGGCTGAGCTCCCCAGCCTGGCCCTGGCTGCTCCGTCCTCCCACGCACCCACTAACCCCCCCTTACTTCCCCGTCACATCCCCATAGCTTGGTGAGGAGCAGCAGTGGGCATCAGATTAATTTATTTCAACGTGTTGCAGCCTCTCATCTGAGGGGATTGGTGGCAGGAATTTTTTTTTTTTTTCAAGAGACACTTCTGCCCCACGCTCTTGAATTTAGAGGATTCTTCTGTATCTGGACATTTGCTCTGGAGAAATAATAAACAGATGTGGCTGTGACTCTTGGGTCCTACCTTTCTGTCTAATTGATTAGAAGATCCTTCTCTTTGTCTGAGCCCAGCAGCTGAGTTTCTTCACACTGTCTCTTGGTGTGACTTTTCTCATCGTTTGATCATCTAGAGAAAGGTTCAGCTCATGTTTCAAGTTTTTGCATTCTGTTTTTTCTCAACAGAAACAGCAAAAAGAAAAAAGGAGATAAGAAAAACACTGTCACTGAGACCAATAAAGCTATAACCGTGGAAAAGTTTTTGTAGTGTAAAACCGGTAACCTCAATTCTCTGGTATAACATGACTGTTTTCTATGATGTACCAGCATGGTAAGGGACATTCTGCATGTGATTTGGGATTTGATGCAGAAGAAGAGGAAGCGTGAGTGGAGCACAAGATACTCTTGATACTATATGTGTATACAATGCAATGTTAATCAATCTTAGGTTTGGTATAGGCATAAAGGCATAATTTATAGGCATAAATTCAAGCAGTCTTAAGTTGCACTGATTTTGTACTAAGGCCACAGACAGGGAAGTGGGATGACAGCCAGAGGCAACTTTTGTCTCAGTTCATTTTGTATGCAATGGTGATTCAGCAAACTAATAACATATAGCAAATTTTAAGCATGTGACCATCCCTATCAAAACGACTCTGCCTCAATAAGTGCTTAATTAGTCTTCGTTTACAGAATGGAGACCAGCAGATCAACATAATCTGGCCATTATGAAAACTGTTAGCAGTTCTTGTAAATGAGAAAGGCTGTCTACTACTGAGAGGAATCTTTTTTTTTCTGACTGAGGACCATCAGATGAAACCAGCTAGCAGATGCACAGAAACCATGCTGTCCACCCAAGCTCCCCCATTTTACGCAACAGGAGCTGAATCTTCTAACGAGACCTCCCCCATCTGCAAGCCAGGCTCTTCTCCTGCTCAGTGTTCTTCATGCCCTTTTTGCTGCCTCTTTTAGGTTTCTTCCAGCTCAGCTGCTACAGGTCTTATTCTGGGTCATCCCACTTTCTCCTTTTACTGTAACACTGAACTGCTTAGCACCTTGGTCTGGATGCCACAGGAGGAACAAGGTGTTGAGGTGCTGCAGCACTAACCATTAAACTCTCAAGTCTGAACTTCAGGGATCTACTTCAAATAACAGTAAAGGAATGGACCTATTTGGCCCAGATTGCCCCTGGGTTGGAAATGGCCTCTGACTTCATGCATCTCATAGCAGACATTTATCTACTACATACCAACTATTGGTTATCTTAGTAGAACAGGCTCTGCTGGTCTTCTGTAATGGTGTTTGAAACCAATGGGAGCCCTTTCCTCAGTTTCAATGGTCTCCTGAGGAAGTCCTATGTTCACAAACATGCTAAACATGATGGGATCAAAGTATTGCTTGCAGTCAGGACACCTGGTTCAAATTTTTTTTTTTCATTTCAAATATGTTTTAAATGGTTCATTTATACCCAGTTTACTTTTCTCCCTTTCCTACCCTTCTCTCATGCTGAAGGACATTGATGCAGTAAAGTGCTTGAACTTGCTGCTGAGTTTATGGACACAGATAGTAATGTTACCTGGCTTTTATGGGCTTTTTTTTAGGTGCATAACACTGTCCAAAGGAGGCAAGTGCTGCTTGCTCTATTTTACAGGTGGGGAATCGTGGTACTTGCATTGTGGAATGACTGAGCTGGGAAGAGAACCGAGGCCCTGGGCAGGTATATTGCATTTCCAGTGATTTTGGTGAGCATATTCATGTGCTTATAGTTACAAAAGCTTTACCACTTCCCTTGATCTGAAGCAATCTCCTTTCCTCCTTCCCTCCCTCCTAAACCCCAAATCAGAAATGCTCCCCCCAGACTGTTTGCTGAAACTAGACTGAAAAAAAATAAATTAATAAAGAAAGGCATGAATGAACATGTGAAAGGTGTTGTGGAGTATTAACAGAGCCCATCTTTGCGGGTCTGAAAAGCCCATGATAATAAGCTCCTCCATCGGGGGTGGAGGGAGGCACACATGCAAAGGAGGGTCTTGGGCTTCGCGTTTCAATAAAGAAAGGTTTCAGCCTTTTTCCTTGGAAAAAAAACAGCTTTGAAAATGGAAAGCGATGCAAAGTGATCATTATGGTTGAAAGTGCCATCATTAAAAAATCTCTCGTCATTCACAGGCTCCTGACAGCTGGTTGCTGGGGCCTGAATAAACACAGCCAGCACAGCATGGATTTTGGGGAGGATGCTCCATGTTTCCCTAGCTGCGGGGGGGCTGTGCATCTGGGCCACCTTGGGCCGCCCAGGCTACCTTCCAGCTGGCCACCTCTGGGGAAAGCAGCCCCTGCCCCCCCGCTGCCAGCAGGACCCCCGCCTGGGGACAATGCCCTGTTGAGGGGTTTAGGATGCCGTGAATACCCATCAGCCCACTTTGCCCCGCTCCCCTTCTCTGCCTCATTCTCCCCTCTCTGCCCTCTCCCAACCTCTCCCTTTCTCTGACAGTGTATTTCCCAATTCAAAAGTCTTTTGCCACAGTCACTCTTCTTGTCCTGTCATCACGCCTGGCTGAACCCACTGTCCCGGCAGCAGCCTCATCCCATGGAGACCTAGGGGAGATGCTGAGCTTCATTCAGCATGGCACAAAATAAGCCCAGCGGCTTCTGAGCCGCATGGGCAATAGCAGCACACAAATGCTTAACAGGGTCTTAAAACCAGAATGGAGGCCCATGTCCTGTAACCCACCTGTTTCTGGGGTAGGTTTCTGGGCAGGAGCACCTACGTTTCCTTTCTTTGTGTCGCTGGCTTGTCTCCCAAGCAATTTTAACTCTCCCATCAGCTATGTACCCCTATCTATTCCCTGCCGAGCCAGACTATGTGTAGTGACACATAGTGATTCCAAGGCATCTGCAGACACGTAAATTGCCAACAAAGTAAATATTGCAAATGTTTTGCAGAGAAAAAGGGGGAGGAGAAAGAGGAGAGGGAGTGAAACTGGAATGGAAATCAGCATTGGACTGGTTTTCCTTGCATGTTGCTTGCTAGTAAGCAGAGAGGCTGGAAGTCAGGAAGGGGAGGGAGAAGGGGGGGGAGGAACAGGGAAAATGAAGCAGGGAGGAAGCCAGTCCTCCAGGCAACATTGAATGGAGCCTATAAACAAACATCTGCTTTGAGACATCTAAGGAGAGACCGAGGCTTTGTGCAGTTTGGAAAAAAGAGGCTGTCTTATAAGTATTTAATGTTTTAGGCACACTGGGTCTGAGAAAAGTTACTGAGCATTTAATGTTTTATGGAAACAGCTAAAGACAGGACTTGTAACAGCTGAGCTTTTGCATCCTTTAAAAAAAAAAAAAAAGGTCAAAGGCTTCAGTTTCTCTTTACATTGTTTTTCCAAACAAGTGTTAGAAATCATTCAGGAGTAAATGCATACTTCCCAGAGTGTAAAATAGATTTTTCTGGAAATTTCTATGTGGCAAGAGTCACTATCCAGTGGGTTTACTGCTACTGTGAAAGGACTGTCAAGATGACATATCAGTGACATTAATGTGACACTGTTAGCATGCAGAATAGAAACAGAGAGGCGGGTTTACACTGCAAGTTACAACAACCCCTACCTCCCATTAAAGACTGTGGATTATTGAAACAAGGGAAACGGAGACTGGGTGCTGGGCACAAGCTGCTCCACAAATTCTGTTCTCACACTGTTTTCGTGCCTTATAAAATTGCATCCTCTCTTAAATGGTTCCTCTTTTCTTATTCTTCTTCTTCCTTAATAATTGTACGGAGGTTGGTGATTTAGAGTTGTTCTGGTTAATATTCATACTACAAAATTAAATCAGACTTCCTCACTGCACATTCCTCATTTCAAAAGTTCCTTCCCATTTAGAATATTTCTTTTGATCTAAAAGAAATGAACCGTGATTAAAATGAAATATTTCATTATTTATTTAGCATTTTATAACGGCAGGAGCACGATAGCTGTTCTCAGTGTCACCCTGAGTTTCTTTCATAGTAGCAGGCTCTGAGCAAACCCACAGTACTTTGCAATCTTCGTCACGGGTGGAAGGATGGAAGAAAGGATATGGAGGCCAAGAGAGGGGCAGGAATGTGCACAGGCTGGGTTACAGGTGACCAGCCATGCTGCGATGGGAATCTGGACGTGAAATCTTGGATTCCTGAAATAGAGGAAGTTTTGTTGATGGCGTCAGTGAAGCTTATTTGGGACCACTGCCTCCCACATCCAAGTCAGCAAATATCTGATTCATGCAAGTGCACTCCTCCTCAGACCAGGGTGTTTCTCAGGAGAGCCATCATTCTACAACGGGAAAGAAGTTGCCGTTTATTTTGAACATTAAAAAACATTAACCTATTTTCAAGCATTTACTCTGCTTGCTTATTATCTGTATTTAAAAATAAATGCACACTTCTCTTGGAATAATATACCACAGAGAAATACTTTGATTGTTCTTAGATTCTGCAGAAACTTGTCCTCCAAAAATTCAATTTGCAGGCTAAGTCTGACTGAACAGAACCGATTTACAACAGCACACAACTCAAGTCACAAAATAGTGCCAGAATTAAATTTAAACAATCAGTTCTAAAAATAAGTGTTGGCCAATGGATCAAATTCATTACTAAATTTATGCATGACAGTTCTGCGCAATAGGTCTGGGGATCACCCCAGCAATTTCCAGTAAGGAAAGGAAGAAGCACTTGTGATAATGTTAAGTTGTATTTTCCTACAAGCTCAGTGTTTTTTACCTCTCAGGACTTGCTCACGCTGCAGTTTCATGCAAGTAACCACAACTGGTGGCACTATAGAACCGTCGTGTAACTTGTATTTTCAAAGTCAGTAACATATACACAGACAAGGCAAGTCTTCTCATTTTGCCCTCTAGCAATGTGGGCAGAGCAAAAAAACACCCAGCAAAGGAAAAAAAGCTCAGCACCTACAAAATGAGGACCATATGTTACAATGTACAGTGAGGACTGGATTTAAGAAAAATGAGGAGAACAGACCTCTTTAAAAAAAAAATGAAATCACACTGGTTTTGCAGTCTCCCAATGGGCCAGGGACACATTTTGCTTTCTGGTAACAGATTAGAGAGTTTTGGGGCCATGGGATCAGTGTCTGCTGATACAGTAAAATGCATAGCCCTAAAAAGTGATGTCAGAAAAGTACATAACTAAAGCATCAGCAGAGACACCCAACAAGGTGAGATTTCTAGCTACTGATAAATCACCATGTCTGCTCTTAACACGATGACATCAGCACACCGCCTGTGAAAATACTTCCAAATTTTGCCTCAGTAGCAATGGATGTATAACCAACTATAACCAGTTCTCCAGTTACTCTGCCATAAGTGCTCTGTGACTACTTCATCTTGTTCCTTTTTACTTGTCCACCAGTAACAACCAAGATGCTGTGAGTTTCCCAATTTTTGTGGAAATCACTGAGGGACTCAAACTCAGTGTTCATTTCTCAGTACTCTTACTGCTACTCATAAACAAGCAAGTAATGTTACAGCTTTAGGGAGGGCCTGCTGAAGCTAATTACAGACTACTCACTGAGCTGACTTAACACTCAAATACCATGTAAAACCTAGGATCTTCTTCCACAGCAGCGATGCTTCCCCTGAGAATGCAGAATTTTTGATTGGTGAATGTTTTTATGGCCTTGAACGTAAAGTTGGTGTGGGTGTAACGTTTGCTGTTGAAGTCATCCTAACAGCCTGGTGTAACGCGCCAACGGCCACTTCTGACTTTTTTCCCTGATCCCACAGCATCGCTCAGGTGAAGTGCAGCAGCTTTTCACCAGCTTTTCACCAGCTTCGCATTGCTTACACCTGTCCCGCTGCCACATGGGGAGACCAGACTTCCGCTGCGGGTGCACGGCTCATCGGCTTCCCCGAGCCGAGTGTCTCTTCACACTGGATTTCACTCTGGGTGCAAGCACACATCATACATCCAGCTTAAAAATGGGAGTTGGGAGAGGGGTGTCTGCCACTCAGGCGGAGAGGAAAGAAAGGGAAATTAAAGCAGAAAGGGAAATTAAAACTTCTTGTGATCTGCCGACTCCTGTGGGCTGCTTCGTTACTGCCTGCCAGGAGAAGCCCTGCACTCAGAGACTTGCAGTTGCATGGGGGGGATGCTTGGCAGGGCTCCCATGGCACCGCTTTTCCAGCTGCCAGTGACTCCAGAAGACAAGAATCGTTTCTCAAAGACCATTCCTGCTGCTGACCTCTGATAAAACACTTACAGCCTGGCAAGAATATTGCACTATTAAAGCATCACTACTGGAGGCTATCTGCAAGGGAGGGAGCACAGAGGCTTGCTCTCTTTAGCCAGTGTGTGGAAGTTTGCTGATGCCACCATCTCAGTCATGGGGTAGAGACAACATCAGCCACCGCTTGATCTGCACTCACACCGAGCTCAGCTGCGCCAGCCAGCACAGCTTAACGCTCAAAGGGAATATTTTCTGAGGCACAACGTTCACCGAGAGGACATATGAGCCTTGAAAGACGTAAAAATAAAACAAAGTCCCTACGTGCCTGGGAATTCAGTGGCTCTCAAAAAAAAAAAAAAAAAAAAAAAAAGAAAAAATCCTGTCATAATTTCAGCTGGGCCTCAGGGAAAAAAAGACAAAAAAAACCCCCCAAACAAACAAAAACCCCAACAACAAGGAGAAAAGGCAAAAAGAATGCCTCAGTGGCAAACAGCTAATTTGGGGCTACAGCAAAGTTGCTAATTTTGGACGCACTGCCCTTTGCTGCTGTGGTACATCAATTATTCATGCAGGTCTGGGGCTTGCCCTAGCTCATGAGACATCTGTGTTTAATTATACCTGAGGTGGAGACGTGGGTTAATTTAGTAGACACAAACAAAGTCTTTTTTGTTTCAGGTCTGCAGGCCTGTGAGAACATGTGTGATTGTGATGGATGGCAGTGGGAGTACACGCATGCACATCCCAGCTATCTGAAGATGGCGGTCTGGAAGTCAGTCCTTTCTGCCAGAGTTTCTGTCCTTCCCATTTCTGTGATAACTGCATGGAAGCTCTGCAGCTGCTGATGCAGCAGAAGCACTGCTTGCCATACCTTGGAGCACCTGCGCACCAGCCAGCCAGGAGGGAATGCTAACAGTGCCCGAGCATCCTGACGAGTCATCTAAACCTGCTCAGGACGGCGCACTGAAGGCACGGTGGTAAAAAAGCCAGCCACTGACCATCAGTGTCCAGCCAACACCAAGTCACCTCTTGTTTCTACCAGGAGCGAAGCTAAACTGGTGACTTTTAGCTTCCATGTTTGTAAGAAGGAGGTGGTATAAGAATTCCCATGAAGCTTAGTAAATGTTTGTAAAGTACTTCATAGCATAGAGAAAAATCCTCCTATCTAAAACTCACTTGTCAAATGTCAGGCTGTCAGTGTCAGTCAAGCGTATGCCACCTTTCTTCTGCTACTCAGCCACATTACAGCCTCCTGTGCATTAGCTGACAGTGACATGACATTTCTCTGACTTCAGGTACAACCTGGTGCATGGGCAGTAGGGGAAGCAGCAGCCCTGATGCTGGATAGTATATGGCATACATAAACTGGCTTACCTCGGGATGCATCTTTCATGAAACGCCCTGTGTTTCCCCCCAAAATAAATCAGTCACTTCCCATACAGGGTGCTGGACTCCCCCATTACATCCCCTGAAACACTCAGGTTAACTGAGGGGTTGCTAATCACCAACACAACAACTGCTTTGTCATCCAGCTAGGAGGCATAGTAGGGCTTCAAATCCTTACTGTGGTATGGAGGCAGCTCCAGGGGGAAGTCATCTGCTCCATCACTGGCTCTTACTGAAACAACGGAGAAGCCACTCAGTGGTACCTCTGTGAAAGTAGTCCCAGAAACAGCTTTCAAGTGCCAGTCGCAGGTACCAGACTTGGAGGCAGCATTGCCTTGCCCGTAGGACAGTCACCTGGCACATACCTCTTCCATGCAGGCCATGCAGAAGTTCTCAATGGAAGTAATTTTTATGGTGTGTGATGTGTAGGGGCTGTGGCTGACCAGAGACTACATTAGTATCACTTGCCAGAGAATTTTGTAGCATCCTAGGCCATCTAGTACATCCCTGCCCTAAGGAAGGATTGTTGGTATCTGGTTTTATTCTTGATCAATGTTTGTCTAATGTGTCCTCAAAATTCTCCAATGCTGGTAACCCTCTGAGTGCAACCTAGACCAGTGGCACCCTGTCCGTGCTGCTAGAAAATATTTTTAACCTCTTTGCTGATTTTTTGCTGCTGTCATTTAAGACTCCGAATTATTGTCCCCCTCCCTCTCCTATCCTATCCCTCTTTGCTGCAGCCTTTCACCTGTCTGGAGGCTGTTTTCATGCTATTCCTCCAATTTTCTCTTTAGGCTGAATAACTCCAAAGCTCAATTTTTATTCACAGGTCATGTTTTCTAGACCACTGAATAATTTGGGCTCTGCTCATTTGACCCACATCTTTCTTGAAGGAGCAGAGATCTCAGCTGAGGCTGTAGGAGAGCTGAGCAGAGTAAGAAGGATTGCTTCATGTGTTCCATAGGCAAGACTTCACTACTTGCCTTATCATGACTTTTTTCTTTTTCACAACAACATCTCAGCACAATCTGGTTAGAGACATGACAACTCCAGATGCCTTCTGCAGAACAGCTACCCAGCCAGCTGCTCCTCACCCTGTACTTGTGTAGCTGGCTATTCCTGTCTGAGGGTGGGATCCTCGACACAGGAAATCACGGCCCAGGACGCTTGCCAAAGCAAAGCTGGATGCACGCTATACTCATTTGTATATCATTATCTAGAATGGGTTGTTTCACAGACATTTAGTTCTGAGCTCTGGGAATGGTCCAAAGGCTTGGCTGGCTTTGGCTTGTGTGTCAAAATGATCTTTTTCATCTGTGTTCTAGCAGGAACTACCTTAAACAGTGCTTTTGAGAGGGCTGGTGCTCTGTAAAGTTATATTGAAAATTGTGCACTTCTTTTGTACTTGGATCTGTTAATGAGACTGCATAGATTTTACCAGTGGGATCAAAGAAAATAAAATAGTCTGTAGATTTTGTCAAGAAGAAATAGTCAGCTAGAAAGTCAACATTTTCTTGCAGTAAAATAAAGAAAATAAAATATCAGTTTCCTGAAACCTCTGGCAGTAAGTTTTCTTTTCTTAAAAAAACCCCTGCTGTGGATATGCTGAATGACAGATTCTTGCTCCTCTGAGTAGGCACAGGAATATGCACCAGTTGTTAATATTTCTGGGTTTGATGACTAAAGGGAGACAACGAGATGATTTTGGGGAGGTTCCATTGCAATGACTTCATTCACCATTTGTATCTTTTGCTTTTAATAAGAAAATTGATTGCCTCAGGAGAATAGAAAGGGTGCTGGTATAAAGGTTACTACAGCAGAAAAAAATGGAAAATTAAAGAATGAAAGGGATCTAGGGGTTTTTTTTCTCTCTTTTTGTTGCCTGGAGCTGCTCTATTTTATCAATAGGGGGAAAAAAAGGTATCAGTAGCTTTTCATTCTGTTATTTTCTTACCATGGCTTTGATAATGCTGGAACAGGATAATGGGAAACTCTGACCTTTGACTGAGAGCAGGATTGTCATAAAAAGCATGAAAAAACAATATTCATATGACATATTGTCTCAACCTTTCAGCCCTGAGACAGGTTTCCTCTTCTCCCTTCTACCTCAGGTCCAAAGCCTGTTTCCCAGAGCATCAAGTGCAGCATGAAAGGCAGTAATGATGCCTTTGCCCCAGAGGAAAGAAGCCCCAGTTGATACAAGCCATAATGAAGCACTTTGCGTGACATCACTCTCTGCTTCATCTTGGGGTGGTCAAAGACTGCTAAGGATAGGGGGGACCTGAGGGTAACCACATGATACTCATTCTTACTTGGGCAGGTGGAAAGAGGTAGCTATGTTGCTGTTGGGATGTGTCTCTCCAGCAGGCACATCCCGTTGTAGCTGCAATAGGCTTTCCACTCACTCTACAAGTGGTGAGACCGTTTTTCTAAGAGAAGTCCTTTTCTTTCTCACAGGCAGAGGGGGTGGGGAGAGAGAGGACATTACATCCTTCTTGTTCTTCCCCTGTGGATTTTTTTTTTTTTTTTGTTCCATGGGTTGTACTAAACTTGTAGTTATTTCCCACGTGAGTAATACCTGGATAAGTTACGGCTTACATAGGCTCGACACTTGAAATGAAAAGCAGATTGCCGTGCAGATTTGAATTATCCTCCAATATTTCATGATATATATTCCATCTTCATGGGTTAGTATTGTTATATATTTCATAGTTATGATTTCCAGGGTATCAAACTTCTCGTTATCTGCCAGTGCTATCCAGCTATAAATGCCAAAGCTCTCCAGGAGCCAGTGTGTCCTTTTCAGACTTATAGTTCTGTGTTCTGTGGGTATTCAGCATTTAACGGTGCTGAATAAAACAGAACTGCCATCATGCTCTCGCAGAAACCCCAGCTAGGCTATTGACAGTGTAAGTTTCATTTAATTCCTTGATTCAACAGCCATTTCTAGATGTTTCCTGAGCAATGCAATAAACATAAAATGCAGTGCTCAAATTGAATATTTAAAAGCCAGTCAGGCTTGAAATTTAATTTTATCTAATTGGTTTGCTACATTCACACACAACTGAATGACATTTAGAAAAAAACAGCCATCCTATATAATTTCATGTTTACTCCAATCACAAGATGGATTTTTTTTTAACTTCTTTTAATCTCATTTTAATGCTTTAGCTAATTGACTACCCCCTCTGCCGCAGGTTTAATATAGTGTTTTGGAATCCATCTTTGTTCTACTGATACACAGTGCTATCAAAGCAACCTCAAGTCTTATTTAGCTTCCAGTGCTGGATGCCTAAAGGAAAATCATATCTACTTTTGTGGATCACATTTTGCAAGACGGGGAAGGGGTTTGGTAATTCTGTGACATTTACAGTCACAGTAAGTACAGAGTCAAGTGTTGAGTAAGGAATTACACACAAGACAATGTTAAGTTTCATTGGTCCTATAGAAAATCAAGGGCTGGTACTTCATGTTCTTTAGTTTGCTTTACAGTTTCCTTGTTAATTAATTATATACACACACTGAGAGACACATCAGTCCCATTTATAGCCAGTGGGTAGCATTACTGCAGAGTTCCAAGATTCTCCTCTGAAAAAGGAGTTGTGCCACAAGCTAAGTCAGTGATGCAGCCTTGTGCAGAATAATGGGTGCAGTGCTTGTTACCTCAACACAAACAAAAACTTTAGAAGGGTGCCTGAAAAGCACAAGGAAAATTATAAAGGGTTGCAGATAACATAGGGAAAGTTTGCAAAGAAAATTCTCTTGACCATAAGAAAGAGATCACTGTGATACACAAGTTTAAAAATAAATGCAAAATCAAATGACATAGATGAAGAATTCCCATTACATCTCTCATAACACCAAATTCCAGATGACCTTTGGGGATGGAAACCTGAAATCCCAGAAAGCTGCTGCAGGACTCATAGGCACAGGAGCCTCAGCCACAAGGCACAACGCAGGGCCACAGAGGTGCAGCTCCGTGCAAGGGCTTCCACCCAGGGGAGGTCAGAGTGGTCAGACGCAGTGCTTTGCTCTCCTCATCACAGCCTGTTTGGAGCTACCAGGGTGCTCTGCACTACACTGCTGTGCTCTGCACAGCCACAGCCAAGGTCAACCAACATCATGCTGTCTTTTAATAAGGATTAATGCAGCTTTAAAAGCATCTTTTTAATATATTTATATCTATTTTTATATAGATAATTATTCTATAAATTAGATATATATCTATTCATATATATTTACACGAGATGTATATACTAGTATACATCTGGTATAAAAGGCCAGAGTGCGGTGTCCTTCTCTAACTGCCAGAGAAAACATTTATAGCAAGACATTTATTTGGAGAGGACGTTTATAAGGCCACAACTGCCCACTGGAAAAGGCTGAGCCAGGGGTTTCTTGCTTCTTCCCCACCACAACTAAGGTCAGTCATTTCTGCAAACAGGATACTAGACAAAGCAAACAGCAGTTTGGATCCCATATGTCATTTGTTCTGTCACTTAAAGCATTATCAGTCTTTGGTGGATGTCTTACATGATATCACTCTAATTTCAGGCAAGATCCCACCTCAGTGAGTACCTGCTTTTCATCTCACATAGGAAAACCTGAGGAGCCAGCAGCATGGAATTATTTTATTTTTATTTGAGCATTATTTTTCTTGATTCCCCTTTCCTTCATACTAACAGCTATACAAAAGAGATGAATCCCTGCTGAAAACATACCTAGGGTACAAATGCTGCTGAACATAAATATTATTTTTTGGCATATAACATCAGAGCAAATATTTAGTTTACCCTTAAACTTAGTAAGAGCTATTATCTCACCTTGACGTGTGAAGCTTTATACATTTAACTCCCAATATAATGAGGTGAAAATACAGCCCTCTGCTCCTGGAAGCTTTGCCAATTTGTCATATTATGCAAAGATGGACAGTGCCTCTTTCTTTAAGAAATAACTTATGGATAGCAAAGTGATTGCATAAGAATACAGCTATGCACAAACTACTTACAGAGTACCTGAAAGTACAATGTGTTTATAAAATCTGTATAATATTTGCACTCAGAAGTTTAAAATTCACCTCAGTAGTGACTAATTCATGCCTGGTCAGCTTGTGATGAACTCAGACACAGTCAATCCAAACAGCACTTCAGATTTTTCTTGTGTTGTCTTCACTTTCTGCAAAATGTATGCTTTCATTTTTCTAATGTTGAAGGTTTTTAAACTGTAAGATTGCCAAGACAACCCTCAGAGAGGGAAGAGAGGCAGTGGTGTTTGACAGAGTCAGGCAGTTGGGAGCAATACTTTCTGAAGAAGTGTGAACAACTTCATTTGTCTCAGAAGAGCATTGGCTCTGACACCTAATGATGACAATTTAAATATCACCATTAACTGTTCCAGTAATTTGAACAGAAGCATCCAACTTTGCCTTTAATCCAGTGTTGATGGTTATAATAAAGATTAGAGATGGCAAATACCTAGCACGTCATCTTTTCCATTTCCTGAAAGGCCAGCCTAGGTGGTTTCCTAATGCACTTACACCTCAAATGTTGCCACATCCAGTTTTAATTCAAAGCCATCTCTTCCACAGGTTCTCCCACTGGCACAACTCCTGCCAAAAAAAAAAAAAAAAAAATCTGCTGGAGGATTTCAAAGTTATACTGGGACAGCAGTAGCACTTTGAGTTCGGCAGGTGCAGGCTACACCTCCCCCTTTTGGGACAGATCCAGCCCACCCAGGATGGAGCTTTGGGATGGGAGAGGCTGTGGTTAAGGAAAGGAAGAGGAACAGTGTGACCCTAAACACAGATGGCTCTTGTCTGGGTGCTTTGCATGATTACCCTAAGCATAAGTAGCGTGGAGGAAAAGACCGGCCAGACCCCCAAGGTAGCGATGTGCAGAGAGCACTTCCCCCACCACCCCTCACTGCTGTAACGCAGTCCTGCCTCTCTGTGGCATGGTGTGTATCAAATATCCAGTCGAGGTACAGCAGCATTTGATGTACTTTGAAATGCAGTCCAGAGTCAGTCTCTCAGAAACCTGATATGCTTTTAAAGTCCTCCGATCTCCCATTAGCAAACTCAAGAGATATAAGTAATGACTTTCCTTAATCAATTAGCTTGTCTGGAGAATGTTTAAGTCTACACCTGCACTATGTGTTGAACTCATGATCCACTGGCTTGTTTAAAACTGTCTTTTAGTTGTTTTAAAAAAAAATGCTTTTGGTATGTTCGGCTGCCAGATCCTGGGGGTAAAATGGTTTTCTTGACACCGCTTCTGTGTTGTCTCACATCTGTGTATCTGGCTCTCTAACACCTAATAAAGTAAAAACCTTGCCTCAGCTTCTCATGTGTAATTCCAAATGTCAGTCAATTACGGCTCTGGCTGTTTGAACATCTGCACTCGGGTGGATATTGCTCTTTGGCTTATTGACTCCATACCTTGAGTCTAGCCTGAAAGAACAGAAGCACCGTTTTCAGACAATGAAATTTTCTACAGCCTCTGAGGAATAAGGACCCACATTTGATTTGGACATGGATAATTTAGAAGGAAAGGTAATCCTGAGAAAGCGTAAGAGCAGCTTATGCTTTCAGTCAAACTCCATTAGGGCATGCCATGCATTTATGAGTATTTTTTCACTAACGCTTGTCCGTAAAAAGTCCAGATTCTAAAGTAATTGCCATGAGAGAAATTAATATGAATGTGTTCACTGGATTAGGAGTTTCTTCTATGATTTTTTTGTGGGTGCTATTTGTGGTTCCTGTGTCCATTTTCTCAGAGGGGATGGACAACACAGCCTTCCATGGAGGGCCCTCCTTTTGAAGGAGCTGTAATCTGCAACCAGTCCTGGCTGACCTGGCAAAATCAAAGCTGTTTAGTGGCAGAAATCTCCACTGTGCTCTTAGGCTGAAAAGGGCGCTCCCAAGGCAGCACAAACAGGGAGCCCTTCCAGCGAAAGCAAGGAGCATGCTGAGGGAAAGCAACCCCCATCTCCTCATGCCATCAACACAATGCAGGAGCACATGCAGCTGCTTCTTTTGGAAAAAGCAATGTGAAAAGCAGCCTGTCCATTCTGCAGCATGACACAAGACATCACGTGGATTGCAAACTCTAGCTAAGCCTCCACCATATGGTTTGAGAAAATTAACTACATATCTTACACATGCTAAGAAATGAAGCAGAAGCTCAAACTTCATTACCTTTTCTCCTATGCTGTAAGGGTGAAAACCTTTATTTCTAATTTCTTTAATTTACACTAGTATGTCTGTCTATGGGGAAAGACAAGAAAGAGGAAGGATACATTTAGTAGTGGGACTAAACGCAGCTATCATTCATTTTCATTGGATTAATTTCATTGGGGTTAATTTTGTTTAAGAGTGCCTAGATAAAGCACTGATAAATAAAAGGGAGGACTAATTTAACCATCAGGAAATGATTGAGAAAAATAAGAATAAACTAAGAACACATAATAAGAGATCAGAAGATACAAGGGTTAAACTGGAAGGTGCTGTGAGCCCTTAAATTGCCATACCTTTGCTCAGCTGAGTCAAAAAACATATATTATTTGCTTGAGTGGTTTAATCTGACTAGGTCTAGGATGAGAATGGACATTAGATCCTATGAGCATTTCTAGCCTATAGATACGAATGCCCTTCATCAGAGAGATCAATCAACTGTAATGGTGATTCTGCAGTGTTGGAGAGTCTTCCTTTTCTGTTAACTAGACTCCCCTTTACTGTTCATCCTGTATAAAGTGAAAGCACAATTATTCCTCCTAGAGACAATCTCTTAATTGGATGTAATTACCTGTTGTATTAATTTGACAATAGATCCTGTTTGCTCAAAGATTTCTTTTCAGTTATGACCTCAGGTTAGTAAAATTGTGATACAATCAGCAATATATATGCTATGTATATATTGCCCGGCTTACTCTTTTTAACAAAATCCATAAAAAGTCCACAGAATAGGTTTTTTCCATTAAGCAGCAGCATGGCTCATGAACTTTGAAGGCACAAATATCCTTAGGTTAGAAATCTTCAAGGTATTGGATTCTGCTTCCAAATTAATATCAAGGTCCTTCACAGAATGTTAAAGCCATTCATGACACAGCTATCACTCAGCCATTTGATGGGTTATGGATCTGGGAAACTAATATAGTGCTTTGTGACAGAATCCTCAAGGTTTAATATGATTTTTTTTTTTCTTCCTTAATACAAACAAATCAGAAGCACTCAGATACACTTAATTTTGATATACAAACAATCTGGCGAAAAGCATTGGGAAGAAAAAAAAAGACATATGAGAAAAAATCATGGGTCTGAGTTTAAAATAATAGCAGCCCTCAAAGACCAAACTATTAGTAAATTTATTTCTCCATACTGGAAGGGAGAAGGAAGAGTCAAGACATTTGAAACCCATCGAAACTAAACTACCATTTTGTTCCAAAGAAGAATGAAGAAAATCCATCCACATAGTGTAACTGCTGGCATACCATCTGGGGTGTCCTGAGGGCCATTTGGAATAACAATATGGATATTTCAGGAGCACCTAAGATTTACAGTGAACTCTAGGATGCACTCCTGAGTGACCTACACTCTGCATTGCTCCCATCTGGCATGTCACAATTCTGCCAACATATTTCTCACAATTGTGGTATGGCCCTCACTGTTACTCTCACAACACGTGCCTGATGGAATGAAAATTTTCCAGTAACAGCAATCTTGTGATCTCCACAGTGAATGCTGGATGGGTCGATAACAAAGGTGAACATGCTGTCCATCCTGAATGCTGCTGTGATACCCCTGTAGCTTAATTGCAGTATGGTCTTCACCAGGAAAGCAGGGAGCTTGTGCAATCTGCTAAGCAATCATCCTGTGGGTTTCTGGCATGAAAACTTTCTGAAGTCTGATGGATTTGTAAGGAATAACTGTGCAGGTGATGTCTGAGAGCACGGAGATTTCACACAGTTTTGAGAGGGACAATTTCATAAGGGCGAGGCTGGAACAAGAATGATGCTGCCAGTTGAAGCAGGTTTTGTTAGGCAAGAGGCCTGCCCTCTGGAACTTTCCAACAGCTACGATCCTGTGTGGTGTAGCAGAAGATTGTTCTTGCTGTTACTCTGTAAGAAATGGTATTTTAGGCTTACAGAAGGAGAAGGAAGGTCAAAATGGAAGAGGCACTTTAAGAAACCAGTTTATCCAGATCCCTGCTGCGTTCCTTCTTAGGTCGTTCTCTGCTCTTCCAGCTTTGAGCAATGGTTTGGAGGAAGGGGGGAGTGGTGAGGAATAAAGGGGCTGACAAGAGAAGTACAGTGTAAAGGAGATGATTGGTGAGAGCAAAAACAAGAGGAGATACCAGAGAGTTCAGTTATGGTTTGAATTTTGGGCTTGTTAATTATATTGAAGCACTGAATTATTTCCTTCAGACTGTATTGAAATCCTAGTATGTTTCTCTGTTACCTGATCTTCCCCCTCTTTCTCTGCTTCACCCTCATATTTTTGCACCTTTTTGATCTACTTTAATCTGTAGTATAAACTACTAGCTTCATAAACGACCATTCACTAATTTCATGACGCACATTGTGACTGGGGATCCCTCAGTAAATTGCAAGAGATCTGCTTTATTCTAACTCCAGATCAAGCAGCTGGTGATTAACAACACAGAGGAGCTTCACAGCTTTCTACCCAGTCTTTCCATTTCAGAAGTTCAACCCCTACTGACTCAATCCTCTATAATATACAATATGTATTGTATGCGATACGTAGTGCAATAGAGAACTGAAAATTATTGATGATATTTAAAGTACCAGCTTTACTGCAATTCCATTTTGGCTCAAGTAAGTCTAAGTGCTGTAGGAGAAGGTGGTTCTTACCAGTTAGAAAAAAATGAAGAGGTGATGTAGTTATCTGCTATCTGTGTGAATGGCTTGAGATTTAAACAGTAGATTGTCACACTCCCAGGACAAGTTCCATAACATTTCCACCCCATACACCTAGTCCTTAATTTTCATCATTGCACCCTACATGTTCAGAGGCAATCCGTTCATAGGGATAGTTAAGAACAGAAACAGGATTAAAAGACAGTGTCAGCAACCAAAAGAGGTAAAAACAGTACCCACAACTGCAATACAAACCTATCCGGAACTATGTGTTCCATTCTTTCCTCTGTCTGCAAAAAACCAGAAGGATGATAACGTAGGAAAGGAGTTTCAGTATTTGGTATGAAGAAGCATATGAAGCCAGCTGTGGGTATTATGGCTCAGTAGTTTGTGTTGTCCCCAGTCCACTCCTCCATGAAGACATTACTCCCAATTAAGTCATAGATACAGACTCATTCCTTGGATTTGGCCATAATTCAAAGCACTCTTGTGCTCTCATGTGCAGACACTTGGTTTCTATGATCAATGGCTTTTTTGCATGTCTGATGTTGTCCCATTGATTCATTTTTTGGCTCACATGCATATTGTACCACACTGACTCGTCATGCTGTGCAGTGAATAATGGTGGGAAGCAACATAACAAATGTAACACAATGCAATAACCAAAAAAAGGCAAGTAATTTTCTGATCGATAAGCCAATCCATTTAGTGAGATAGAAGGGATCAGTTTGGAGACACGATTTATTTTGCCTTTAGGCAATGCATGAAGGCCCTTACAATTATGAGTCTCATGTGTCTGACTTACCAGAAATCTGTCTAAGTGCATGCGTGTAGGTCATGTAGTACAGCTGATTGACGGCTGATGGTTTTCCACAGTGTTCTCTGTGGGCATACTCTGCAGAATGTAAGGGGTCTGCACAGACGGTATTTTCCCAGGTGCTAGAAGTTCCCCTTTTTCTCTTTTTACTGCAGAGGCTAGGTTTCCATTTGCAGAGGACCTGGCCCAGTCAAAATGATCCTGCCTATTTAATGTCACCCTGTGCTTAGGGAGCCCTGGGCTGCGAGATGGAGCCAACACATCAGATATTGCTCACTAACACGACTTCTGACCAAAAGCAAAATAAATCTGGGAAGTCTAACATATAGGCAGTAGTCAGAGCTACTCAACTAAAATCTAGTGGTTCTAAGCAAAACATTAGGCTCAAAAGGGCCAAAAGAACTCTCCTCACCTTGATGTCCTTTCCTGTTTCTCTTTTATGGGGATGGTCCCTTTTATCATCTGCATGCATAGCCTTGTCTCTGAGGGACAGCACTGTCCATCAGCCTGCACACCCAGAGGACCTCACCTCTGCCTGGAGTACAAGGTGCTTCTCCATACAGTACCTGGGATGGTCCCTGGCTGTCCTTGGCCTTGGTAATATCACCAGTCCCCATACACTCACCAGTACTTCCAGGGCACTCTTGTGCTTGAGAAATGGTTTTACTGTGAGCAGGCAATAGTTTTTAATATACATCAAGGGACTGTAGCTCACTGCATGTGTCAATGACACTTGTGCTTACTTTTTGCAGTGAGTGAAGCGGTGTGTATACTAGGAGAAAGCCTCCTTCCCCCTCTTTCTTTACTCTCCAAGACTCTGAGTGCATCCTGTCTCTTCCTCCAAAGATCTATTGATGTTCGTTACATGAAAAAAAGGGTGGGTTCTCTACAGTGTTTTTAATGAGCTTCCGACCGAGGTTGTACCTGATGGGAGAAGTGATCAACACCAGAGACGGAGAATTCACCCCAAGTTTTCACTCATGCTTGCTGGCAGAGTATTACCAGGAGCTCTGAGGATCCCCTGTTAGCACATCACTGGTTTTATGGCTGTCAGGTGGGAATCATGGTCTGATTATTTGTCTGGGAGAATTTCATTTCCTCATTTCAAATTTCAAAAGGATGGGCATCAATTTGTTTCAGCACCTTTGTTCTTTCTTCTTCACAGCCATATGCTAAACCGGGGATGTTTTACTATCAGCTATTAGTCCTTGGCATAAGATTCTTCAACCCGCCTTTTCCTCTTCCTCTTTCTTTTGCTTTGTCTGAGATGATTGTCGAGCTGACATAAACCAAGATAGTTTAGTGCCTCAAAGGAAAGTTAGACATCACTGTCATGAGACACAGCTTGACTGCATATTAGCAAATACTCAAGCAGCTTGCAAATCTCCTAAGTCTGATCCTCTTTATGTTTTCTGATGGTTTAACAAGTCAAGATTTAAAGAGAGAAATGAGCAATTAAAAAAAGGAGAGAACAAAAGCTAACCTCATAAAAATCTGGTAATGACTTATCCTGAGGGCTGGATGCTAACTATTGCCTTTAGGATCCTACACACAAACTTTCGTCTCTTCTCTCCTGTAAGTTGCTGTGACTCTTCCTGGTATCCAGATGTTCCCTCTTCTTTCTTCACTAGCTCATCACTTTCTGAGGCATTCATCTTTCAAGAGGCATTTTTTCAGTGTTGGTCCCTGCCTGCAGCTGATTTTTTTTTCACTATGTTGTTAAAAAAAAGTCATTAAAAAGTGTAGTTAAGAAAAATGTACTTTTCCTATCGAGAAAAAAAAAATCCAGGTTACATTTTAATAATTAGAGAATCCTAAGGGGATAATGGAAATAGTCAGTGTGGGAATAACCCAGGGGAAAGGTGCTATTGAATCTTCTGTTGAAAAGTCTCAATGAGTAGAGCATTTACCAAAAATAGTGATAAGCATGTGAACAATTATGGTTATGCAGCTAATGTATTTGTCAAAGGTAAGATTTAACATGGGATGGACGAGCTGTAAAGGTGACCTTTATTGTTTCACTGTATTATTGGTAAAGTCAAAGCTCCCCCAATTCCTCTGTAGGCTTAGAGTTTGCAAGTCAGGGACTTGTTTATGTGCACCTTTTGTCAGCTGACACACAGCAATGATTACCAGCTGGTTTAGAGGAAGAATCTTTCCGTCACTGTCTCCTCTTCTCACTTGCACACAGAGTCTTGTCCCAAGCTTGCCAGCCCTCTTTGTCTTTTGCAATCCACAACTGCAACATCTCTTGCTCTCCATGCTTCTGGATGCCTCCTCACTGGCTGAGCTTTGGTTGTCTGTCTACCCATTCCCTTCCCTCAAAGCCCTCCCCAAATTAAGGTGCTTCCACTGCTGTTCCCTTCTTGGACATACCTAGTTATCCCCACCGCTCGGAGAGGAAGGGAGAAAAATCAATCGATGTTTTGGGCTCCTGTACCTTGTCTCAAACGTTGAAGTATCATAGACGTGAACGTCACCCATTGGGAGTCCCAGGAATTACTGCACTCTGGAGGTGCCTCCTCAAAGGGAGGGAAAATTGCCATATAGAGGAGCTACTGTTGTTATTTCCAGTATTAAGAAATACCATTAAAAAAAAAAAAAATTGCTGAAGTTATGAGTCAGAGGCTCTAAAAGTCAGGTAGTTAGAAAACTTTATTTGAACATCCAGCCATATCCCCTTCCCTCGCACAGACACAGTTTACTTTAATGTTTGTCATATCCCTGTTTACAAATAATGCTGTATCATACACTTTTTATAAAGTTCATTTTGATTAATAGACAGCTAGATGATAGATAGGCAGATAGATAGACAAACACAGATATAATAACCAAACAGCAAGATTTCTTCTTCTTCCTCTGGCAGGGCATGTTGCTTATTAAAAACAAAGAACAATACTGTCAGGTTGCTGTCTAAGACTGGCCTGGTCCGTTCATGCTTCAGGCTAGGTTTTATGTTAAGGTAAATCCTGAACATTAGAAATCCCTTGTTTACAGCACGTAGGCTTGGTGACACCCCTAGTAATGTCTATAGGGCTGGAGCAGTCACTGCCCAACTTTGGCTCCAGGACAACTGGCAAGTGTAGCCTTATCTCAATATTAGACCTACAGAAGGATTTTTCAGTTAATTAAGTATTAATGACTGCTTAAAAGTGGAAGTTTAGAACTGGTGAGTGCTGGCATCAGTTGCACAAAGTCTGTTTTCTCAGAGAAAACATCTTCCCACATAAAAGACTCAAAATAAAGACAATGGCTGATGAAGGCAATAAAAAGTTTACAGATACTACAGAAGAAAATAATTACACAACCCATTGCTATATATTTTTTAAAAAGAGTTAATGATAGCTTGGGATGTTTCTGCTATTGATTCCATGATTTCTGCTTTAGCAATAAAATGTTTTATCACAGAACTGTTGCATGACTTCATCGCTTCACAGCAGCACTAATGAAAATAATCAATCTTTATATTGATAATATGTAACTGCATATAACCATCACTACCCATGTATAGAAGACAGAGAGCAGAGTCTAAAGGGTTGGAATATTTTTTGCAACAAGGCCCTTTAGAGAGAAAAGTATGTGCAGGTCAGGTCGAGATTTCAACTCCAGATTCTGAAGGTGCTTGGTCACATTACTCAGTGTTGCTGTCATTTGGGTTCCACACTGAACGGTAATCCCTGGACTGAGCACGTTGAATTAGAATTGCTTGTTAGACTGAGTGGAGAAGTCAATTTGGATATAGCCATCATTCCTGTGGAAAAAAATCCATACAAATCATGGCAAACATGTCAGGATGTGGTTCTCGCAGGTGTATTTGTACAGAGGACAGAAGCGTCAATAGTTGTGTGTCATTTTACATTCCTTACATCTCCACCATCTTCCTCTTTGAAGAACTTATCACTGTTTTTACTGGGGCTTTTAACAAGGTGCTGTTAAAAGTAGAACAGCTCCCATGGCTTTGCCTCCTTTGTGGGAAACTAGAGTACAAGGGCATAGCCAAGACGCATGTTGTGGCAGTGAGCTAGCTATGGCCAGAAATCCCTCGCAATCCATAACCTTCATTTTTGGGCTTTCAACACGGACGGTGGTTAGAGCAATTGATTATCTGGCTTACCCTCTGCCCTGTCACCTGTTTTTACAAGGATGGCTTGGAAAATAGCTCAGCTCCCATAAACATTTTAATGGGAAGATACCACATCACTGTAACCTCTTTTATTTCTTCAGCTGCTCCTGGTTGTTTCCCTGCCTATCCCCCTCACCCCATCCCCTCAGCATCAGTAAATAGAAGAGGGCTGGTGTGGTTTTTCTTCACAAAGGCCACACGTATGGGCACTTCAGATTGTTTGCAGGACAGAAGCCTGTGAAATGAGGATAATCTGTTTTAAGGAGCCAGAACCCTGCTTACATGAGACTTGTTCTACACCTTGCCATATGGTTAAGTGCCATACATTACCTGCTTAGGGCCCTTTGCGAAAGCATGAAGTGTATGAAGGAAGCCATTTATAGCAAACAAGGATAACAAGTGCAGTAGTCCTACAATAATGATGCAATCACAACTAGTGTCTCCCAGCACACATGTTCTTTAACTCTTTACAGAGCACTGATATATAAAAAGCAGATTGCACTCATTGTCTTGCTGGAGAGGTGCAAGCCACAACACCCTTGTCGGTGAGCGAGAAACCCGCATGGGCCATGATGCTGCGTGCACTGCAAGCCTCGCTGAGGGGAGGGATGAAATGGTGCTGTTCAAAGCAATTGGTGTTTGGGGGGCAGGAAAGATCCATGGAGAAATGAGATGGAAGAGGTGGAAGTAAATGTAGCCATACCACTGAGGTTATGGTATGGTAACCAGTGGCTGGGTTAGACAAGTACGCTGAAAGGAGCTGAGTACCTTAAGGGAGGATGGGAAATCCATATCACAATCCAGTGTGACCATCTGGGGCAGATACACCTAGCCAGTCAAAATGGCATGGAATAAAACAGAGAGCAGAAATCCTTTTCATAGAGGAGGTTTGCAGCCCTGCCACCCTTTCCCCTGCTGGTGTTTCCAGTGGGTAAGTGCGTATTAAGTGACAGTGGGGCTGCTCAGTCCAATTTTAAATGAATGCTGTAAAGTGGGCTTTTGACAACTTATTAAAAATTTAAGTATAATCCCAAACCCTCAGGTTAGTTGATTTTATACTTAACATTTCTCTGTTGGAATAGCAACACATGATGTCTGTCAGCAAGCCAGCCACAATAGCCCTAGGCTGATTTTCCAAAAATAAAATAGCAGTCTATATCTGTCAGGACTGTGCCGGTGCCATGTTCTACACGGGCACTTCTTTAACCTGACAATTCACACAGCTGAAACATGTCTAAGAGTCGGCTGAAGTGTTCTTGCAATCTGAAAGAAACTCTGTTCTCTTCCCCAGTGTGGCATAACTGGAGCAGCTACTGGCAACAGGCTTTCAAAACAGTCCACAGGTTATGTCAGAAGAGCACTGAAAAGTCACAACTTACCAGAGTTAGACAGGTACATTAGGAAAAAGAAAAAAAATAGAAGAGGGAGGTTGGTCCATTTTAAAATGAAAAGACAGTCATAGTAAATTCTTTTTGAGGGGAAGTAAGATCAAGGAAACAATGTGCTTCAACAGATCACTGACCCTGATTGCACTGGAGATGTAAATTTGACCAAGTTCATGAATGATTTGGTATTTGACAGCTGGCAGAAACGTAGCCTGACTGGGTTTGTTTTCTCCATTTATAAAAAAGTTAGTAATGTCCCAGCTGCGGTTTTTGTTTGCAATTGAAGTTGTGTGTGTACAAGCACCCGTACAAAATCTGCATAAAATGCAAATAAGTTTACTGAAAATTAAGGAGGTTAATCTTTAGTTTTGTTTTAATATAGACTAAAATCAATTGTGCTGAAATATTTTAATGAAAAAGGCACACCATTCCAGAGAACCTAACTGATTTGGAGGCTAACAAGGGACCCACATGCAAGCGCCTATGTTGACTGACTTGCAGTGACAACTTGTGCCTTCCTCTTCTTAAACTGATATCTTAACCAAACGGAGACGGAGTCAAGCTCTCTTTGGAAACTAGTTTTTACAAGAGGAGATAACTTTATCTGGTAAGATTGGCAACTGGAGGAAGAGAAGGAGCAAGAGTTCAGATGCAGATAAAGATGGGCTTAGCATGGGACCCAGGTGCATACCAGAGTGCTTGCCTGTTCTGCAGTAACGGAGGGTGCAATACTTTCCTCACTAATAATTGCTACCCTGACCATGGGAAGTGTTTACAAAAGCAACTTTGCTGACTCCAACATTTACTCCATATAATTTTGTTATTTGGGTAAGCCTGCATTTTCTGTCCCTCCCTCCCAGTTAAAACTTGCCCAACCCATACATATGTGTGTGCAGTATTTGAATATTTAATGAAGTGCATATCTCTCTGTATATCAGCACACACACATGACTTCCAGTTACAGTAGGACCGATAGCTGGACTGGGCAATCTTCAGAAAAGAGAAAGAGCAGAACTAAATAGCATTTACTTTGCGAGTGCTTCCAGTTTTGTCAATTTGGAGGCTTTTCTAATCACTTATATTGTATGTCTATAGTACTTATATTTGTGAGTTCTGTGAGGGCATCACAGGGAAGGATTAATTTATAGTTTCTTTTTTCTACTTACAGCAGTAATTAATAGTGACAAAGTTAGAGCTATTGTAGTTTGAATATGGGAAATGACATGGAATACTCCCATTTCACTGCAAAAGCGATTGTTTAATACTCTGATTTTCCTTACAGAATGCAGATCCATAAGGATGCCACTGTCTGCATTTCAACTAAGAGAACATATAAAAAACCAAAACATGAGGCCATGGAATACGGCCCCTTTTCAGAGATGGTGAAATGACAGTTCAATTTGTCATTGCACTGAACGCAGCTGACCACTAAGGAAAATGGATCCTCTGTCTACAGCAATCACGTTCTGAAATGAATCCTTTCACTGTATCACACTATTAATAAGATTTATACATTTTGTGAAAAGCAAAGCATTCCCATCAAAACTGATCAAATTTAATGTAATACAAATTACAATTTTTTCCCATATTTGTGGTAATAAGATTCTGCTCTAGAACTTCATTTCTTGGATGGGACTTTTGTTTTCAGTTTCAACCCCAAATTCATTCATAGGCAGTCTGTATTTACTTATTTTTATGCCACCACTACATTTTCGCTTAGCTCTCATTTTGCTAGGCCAAAACAAGCCAAGCAGGTTAGGTTTTCTAACTATTGCTCTATTCATTCTGTCAGCTCTTTTTCTACATCTATTCCTCTTTTATTTCAGTACATCCTTCCTCATCATGGAGCATCAAAATTGTACACAGTGTCTCATGTGGAGTCTTACCATATTGTCTAGAAGGCCATTAACAGTACTCTGGGAAATACTCACAATTCAACACTTGATTTTCTAAGGAAAAGTTGCTTTTCTTCTCAACAGCCCCTTATCTTACTGAGCCTAAGGTGCTGGGCCTTTGTTGCCTCTCCTTCAAGTCAGGTTTGAGAGTCAGCAAGACTATTAAAACTGTACAACAGTACAGATTACTATAATTGCAAATGGATTTATTGGGTGAAAAAAGAAGAGGTACAAAACTGTATCTACAAGATAGGACAGAAGAAAAAAAAAAAACAAACAAGAGAGCAGGCATCAAATGTTTCTTATATTTTTTAGGGAGGTGCTGAGTATTGTACTTATTGCTACATCACATAGAAGTTATATATGTCATTGCCCTGTTTATGAGTGTAGCTATCGTATCTGTTGTGGCCATTATCCATCTTGCATTCCAACAGAAGGGGTGTTTTTAGGTTCAGTCTAATCTTCTGTAGGTTGTGTTTGTTTTACTGAAGAGGATTGTATTGCTGCTCAATGAAGTATGCTGGGGACTTGAGAGCCAGCTTCAAAAGTTATTAAAGATATGGGAGCATGGGCAAATATTTCAATTACATGGAATGGACAGAAAACAGTTTTTTCTCCCTCGCTACTAAATTAATCAATAGCACTTGTCTTTATGCCTTTGGCTCCATCGTGGAAAGGTCATGATTCATTCATATGCTTAAGTCATTTTAAGCACAAGCATAGTAACCTATACAGAGGAAAATTAATTGCACCCTGTTCTTGAAAGTAGGTGCTGAGAAGCAAGGGGTGAGTGTATTATGGAAATGGAAGAAATAAATTAAGAGAGAGAGTCTTAAATTTTGTACTTCACTATGCAATACTGTATAATATAATAAATTTTATACTTACTTTGATGCCTACTTTATAGATAAGAATTGTTTGAGGAATTGGATAGCACCACTCGCTCCTCCAGATTATTTTACTCCTCTTTGTCCCGTTCATCACTAATGTGCATAACACAGGAATAAAGGACTAGTAGGGACCTCCTGGTCACAAAGTTGAATGCCAAACTATGTCAACATCCCTGTAAAAATCTCTTTCGTCAGCTGCTCACGAACAATTTTCTTCAGACAGAAGTCTTGTTTTAAATATTGGCTGGGCTACTCTGCCTTCACTGCAGTTGTACTTTGCACTATCACACCACCACTGATATGAAAATGCCATGTAACTACAGCAATAATAAGGAGATGAAACTGCCATGATAATTTATTTTTGTATAAGCTACTGATTCTCTGCAGATTGACTAGCATATCCAGGCACTTCATACTTCATTCCCAGTGAAAATTTCCCTAGAGACACTAGACTTAGAGAGATTTTATACAAGGACATATCTATAGATCACGAATATATCTACGTGAAGTTTAAAATGCATTTGTTTCTTCTCTCCAATAACGTCCTGTCATTTGACTTAACTTATTTCATTTTCAATAAAATCTTTCCATCTCACAAATCCAGGCCTTTGCTCTTTTGCAGCAATGTTATATAACTCTTTCTTTCTTTCTACCAAATCTTTCAAGACATACTACATAACAGCAACATCGAAACTTCACTGAAGGATTTGGGGTTTTTTATATTGATAGACATTTCTACAGAGAATATCACCTGAGCACTTGATTGAGTTGGAACAGATGTTCAAGAATGGTACAAAGAAAGAAACGTTGGTTAAATGTGAATGTCTTTAATAATTGCTCATTGGGAGGGTGACTTTGATGGCACTGTGGGTAATGTGAGAACCAGGCTATGCATCTAGCCAAACAAATTCAGAGGGCCACATCTTTTCTAATGTGTACCTTTTCACGTGTGTGCATTAGCACAAGTCTGTGTTGTTTCCAAAGCCCTGAAATTGGCATGGGAGAGTTCTTGGGCTATATTCAGAGGTATGCAATGTGCTCAAGAAAATCGGACACTGTGCTGCAAGGCTGTTAGGCACTTGCTGGTGACAGCTCATATGATAAGTTAAAAATGGAGAGGTAGATATGATACCAAGCCTCTTGTGGGCCAAATTAGGAAAGCAAAAAAAAAAAAAAAAAGAAACAATCGGGGCTGAAAAGCAAGCATTAGTGGAACCATGTCAGGGATTTGCCTTGCGACCGTACTGAACTCCCAGTATGCCCGGTCATATCTCAGAGCACAGAGGGGAGAATAGGCTGGTACAGAAAACAGAGAGAAAAGCCAAGTGTGTGGAAAAAGAAAAAGAGAAATATAGATGTCCTTACAAAATTCAGACTCAAAACTCCTCTGGCACTTCATCTGCACCTTTTTCCCCCATTTAAGCTGATAATTGCCCAGAATGGCAAGGAAATCTCTAAAAGCACTACACTGATTCCAGCTGATTCCAGATTTCAACAGCAACTGACTATGTACTGTCATATTGTTTCCAGGGAGAAAGTACCCTGACATTCAGCCATATATCCTGCTCTTTAGTGGGCAGGCATGATTTATCAGAGTTCTGGCAGAGGTCTCACTTTGAAGTTTTTGTCTTGCACATTCATGTCAAGTGCACTATGTTATAAGCACGTGTCTCTTATCTTACGTGCCAGAAATATCCCTTGGAAATATCACGAGAGAGCCAAATGAGAACTAACTGATTTTCTGGTCTACAGTGAACAGTTTGAAGCCACAAATGATCCAGTACCTGTCAAGCAATTTAGCTATGCAGGACGGGAGTGAGCATGTTTTAAATCTGCTTAGCATATCCAGTAACAGCACACAAGTCTATTGGGTTCTGTCTGGTAATGGTAATACAGGAATCATAGTGCACTAATTACGCCTCACACTGTTGGCTCCTTGAAAATGTCTTTTCAATTAGAAAATGTGGAAAATGGTCTAAAGCACCTAGGTTAAACTGCAAGTGCAAACATGAGATGTACAGATACAGACGATTTGGCTAAGGGTTAGATGAAATATCACAACTGTCATCCACGATGAATGCTTTCAGTCTTTCAAATGTTGTGCAAGGAATATGTATATTCATTTTCACTTCCCTTTGTTGAGTTCCTTCACCTCTCTGCTGTTATTCTCAAAGCAAGGAGAAGCAGTAGTATGACAACACAGGAATTTCCACAATGATGTTCAAAGGTTTCAGAGGCTTTTGTTATTTTTCTAGAGATGGAAGAAATACCCATTTACCTCAGGACAGAGCAACCCTCAGACCCAACACTTGAAAATGCACTGGGACTGCCGTGATAACTCACACAACTGAGTTTGGGGTGTAGATAGCCAAACATGCTTATGTCAAGGAATGAAATCTTGGCCTCACTGGAGTTAGCACAGACTCAGGCATTGATCCTAATGTGACTGTGACTTTAACAGTCTTTTTAGAAATGTCAAGCATGGCTCATGAGCCTAATTGATGGAAACATTCTCATGAATGTCAAACTTAAAAACGCCATTTTTACCTCAAGCACATCACTTGCTTCTATACTGATCCCAGGTGCAGGTTTTTACAACACAGTATAGGACATACTACACTTTGATTTTTACGCACACAGCTCTGATAGTGGGATCCTCAATAGCTGGAGTTATTGCTAGGATGTGGAACAGCATTAAGAAGCTCCAGCTTTGTGCCTGCACAGCTATACTATTGACAATACCGAGCTGTGCAACAGTAATTTCAAATAGTTCACTGGGAAAACAAAGAAAACTTTTATGTGATTAAGACTTCTGCTTGAGTACCCAGCACTCTGCAGTGCATATAGAGCAGCTTAGAGAAACCAAACTAAAATCAGCTTCTACTGCATCTACATTTCCTTCCACTGTTCCCATAGAGGTCCCACAAAAACAGCTGCAAGTCAAGTACTCAGATAGGAGAGCACTGTAAATTCTTCTTCTTCTTCTAGTCTCCATCATGTCCTTTGCTATCAAACAATATCAAAGCTAGAATATAAATGAGGCTTGAAAATATCTATATAAAATATACATATATATGTATACACATGCTGTATACATTAGCCCAGGTGCGTATAGCGTACTGAACTGCTAAACAGCTCTCTGCATGGGCTTCACAGGAACAGAGACTCTGTTATGAACTACTCCCCTCCATTTTTTTCCCCATACACATGGGCTATTGTAACATCTTCTCTCCCAGCAGTGCTTCCTTTCTCTTGACCTTTTACCCTCTCTGCTTCAGCCCTCCTATGAATGGAGTGAAACAAAAGGGGATAAAAATCAAGAGAAGAGTAATTAACAAGACGACGACTGTTCCAGCTCCTCAGAGGTATCCTTACAGAGTGACTCTCTGAGATCATCACTGCAACAGAAGATACCAGTGTCAGGGATAAACAGGAATGGGCAGAACTGGAAAAAAAACCAGATGAGCTAGGGACTGCCTCAGTTAGTTTTGACCCCCATTTTGTTAGAAAAATATAAACTCAGTGAAATTAAGAGATTATGCAGTTTAGGATGGCATTATGCTTTTAAGCTATAGCTGTTCAAGTGGACTGTATGATTGTAACCATACTTCAGCTCCTTGAAATCTTATGATGTCATGTGTGTTTGGACAGTATCAAAAGAGTAATATTGGGAGAAAAGTGTACTAATACTCAGTTATTCAATACAGTATTGCCAAATTACCTGAAAAGATGCTGTAGATAGACCATTGAATGTTAAACAGCTACCAAGCCTTACCTATTTCATCTAGCTGTACCTTGAGTAATACAAGAGCTAATACAGATCAGGGAATTTCAAGTGTATGCCCCAAGCATGCACATATATTACAGCAGTAAAACCCAATAGTGAACCTGTTCCTTTGGCATTATTAATAGGATTTGGATAATTACAGGAAAAGCCCTTGGTGCTGAAATGATATTCTTTTTGTTGACAACACGTTACCTAATGGGACTATGTGAAGCTGAAAAGAAAACACACTGATTGACATGAATATTACAATAGAAAACCCGACAACTTCAGTGAGGCTTCCCTGCAAGTTAATAATCTGTTTTACTTTATTCCCCCCTTGCTCATCTCAAGGAATATTTTCAAATGAAAATTACATGCTCATGCCTTCTAGCTGGAGTTAAGTACTAAGATAGCAGGTTTTAAAATGTCCGTTGTGGGGATGAAAAGACCTCCTACCAGGAAGCCATGCCTGGTGCATGCTTCACACGGGGGACATGGGGAGGTCCTGTTCTGAGAACGCTTCTTCTCGCTCGTTTTCTTCATCACAAAATCCATCAGTGATATTTCACATGTCCTTTGCCACTGGAAGCTGTCCTATCCTGGCCCTTGGTCAATGAGGTAAAATTATACATTCCATACAATTACTGAATATTGCATATGTGGTTTCAGCATCTATTAATATGACTGTTCCTGCCTGCTGAGGAAAGATGGACCAAGTTAGGTAAAGAGAGGCTGCAGTCAAGGTGGAATAGTTAATTATTAACTGGGAAGTTTGAAAGAAAGATGCCTCACAGGGGAAGCTGTCCCTTGGCTGTCCAACATGCCCTTCTCCCTGTCATGCCTTCGCTTCTCCTTATGTGCAGTCTGAGTCATACTTCCATGCAATGAGATGGAAGGAAAAGCATATTCTGCAGCTTTTTCCCCTTGTTCCTGGTTACTGTCTTTTGCCAGTCAGCACACAGTCCAAGCAAAGGATGAGAGAGAAGTGGGCTTGGGTAGAAGTCACTTTCAAGAGGCATTTTACAGGTGCTGGACTACTGTGCCATGAACAGTTATTGGTTACACACTACAAACTTTTATTTTCCTGCTTGGTGGCTACATGGTACCAAAACCCCCTGCCTCCCACAGAAGGCAGGTCCCCACTGCTGGTACACAACCAAATGAAAAAGGAGCTTGCAAGACTCCTTGGACTATTACCTGGCCATTTTCCTAAGCAACCTTTGGCTACTGGAGCTCTGTACCCTCTCATACCTGGTCTCATGGGATGGGGATAGAGGCGGGGGGCTGATTCCTTATTTCTATGATTTGTAAAAAGGTAAATGTTTATCTCAGTTTTGGCACTGAGAGGAAGAGCAGAGAGGGGTTTAAAGGCACTTTGCATGTAAGTACTCATGAAACAATGCTGTTATTCTCACGCAGCAGGCAGTAAGCAGCAGAAACAGAGACATAACAACTTAGCAATGCAAAATGAGCTCCAGGCATCTGGTACTTGTACCTTTTTTTCCTTTTAAGACCCCTCACAACACTGAATTACACAGGGTCAATCTGACCTGTTCTTGGCGGTGTTCGCAGTGGTAGGAAATCTTTGTGACTCACACTTTCAATCAGAAGAACATTTTAGATTATTCTGGTATGGAGGGGAAAAACACAACAACAAACTGTTTATTTGCACCCATTTTATGACCCCAAAGGGCTCTGGTTTTCGTGATTTGTACTGAAGTTAGTGTGTTTTAAAATGATTTGTCCAAAAGATATGTTTTCATCATACAGTACCCAACCCAAATTTATTTAGTTCCATTATATGTGACCTATCTTTCTGCCTTTCTTTTAAGACACATAAAATTATGGGTCTGTGGAAGCACGTGATTCAGAGAAGGAATACAACATGCCAAACGTTTGAAATTCAAAGATACTGGCAGTTCCCTGGAGCAGGTACTTTAGCATTGTGACAGCCGGGACCCTCTGTAATGAAAGTGGTAGCTCTGGATGATGTAGATGGCTCAGACTCAGCTTCTCAGAGTTTTTGTCAAGTGATTCATCATGCAGTATCTAAAAACCTGTGCTCCATACCTGGTGCTCCTGTGGAAAGCATGGAGAGAGATGGGCACTGCTGAACTGAAAACCCAAGCATGCAGTAAACAGGAATGGGCATTCTTCCCGTCTCTACCAGAGGTCAGTAGAGCCAAGCACCCACAGAAAAAAGTCACACATCTGCCACCAGGCAGGCAAGAGGTGACATCGGCCTCCAGGTGTTCCTCTGCTCCATCAGCACTGGGTCCCAGGCAGTGCAACAAGGAGACGGGTCCTGCGCACACCTTCCTCTAATGCCTAAAGATCAGCATTAGTAAGGAGGCCCTGTGCTAGCACAGCCCCTTTGCTGGTGAAGTGATGCAGCTCTGTCACGGGAGCTACGCTGCAACGGCTCAAGAGTCACCGGTGGCCAGAGTCACAGGCTGACCATTCCCGCCTTATGGCTAACCTCGGCATGGCACTGTGGAAGATGCTTATCAGCTGTGCACCATCCTAATGGCTGCATGGCTTCCTGGTCAGAGCTGGGCTGTGACCACCAGCTGGGAGCACCGACAAAGCAGCCTGGGTGCCCAATAAGTCTGTTCTCTCCATCTGTCGTCTTCAGGAATTTGGTGTACCTAGTGATTGGTCAAAATTTGGGCTTGGAATCTTACACTCTTCCTTAAGTTGAGTAACATGTATTCTTTGCTTGTACAACTTCTTAAGTGTGCAGGCCCCACACAGTAAGTTAATGCCTTAGGATTCGGCCGAAAAAGTTTTGATGGCAAGTGGATGTAAAATAACTGCAGGTGCCTATAGAAAAATTTTATTTGTCTATAAACCACCTTGTAGTTAACAATACAAACAATATTAAAAACTGGAAAAAAAAAAAAAGCTCTCTCCACTAGTTCTACTGCTTGCAATTAAGTGTAATCCATAAATACCAAGGGATTGTCCATTCTAACCATATTATACGTTTCAATTGTTAGAACAAGAAAAAGTATTACTTTTCTGCCATGCATTAAATTTAATAATAGTTACTATGTTGGAAAGAATAATGGGAAAAACCTTTCCTTGGGTTATCAGAGGGAGAGAGCTAATATCTGCCAGCAAATCCCATTATGATTATTATATACGACTCTAGGTTGGATTCATTCATAGATTGCACAGATATTACTAAATAAGGCTTCAGGCAACCATACATGAGTTTTTGTAAATTGTGATCAGGCCTCAGTGCAGTGGCCGCCAGGTAATGGATTAACAAGCTGTCAGTACTAAATTCATTCATTTCTCCTTATCATTTACAGAGCAGGTGGCCTCTAACTCTTCCAGTCTGCACGCACAGCTCTGAAAGACTCATAGCCTTTCACAGAGACATGGAAGGAGCAGCAGCAGATTTCATTTATCAGGAATAACATTGTGTTCGTGACCTTTCATCTCCAGCACCTAGGCAGACTCAATCTGCTGATGGTATTGACCCTGCACATTTTGTGCAGACTGGGGTGGAATGACGATAAATATACTGAAATAGGATAGACTTTCTGTAACCTGAAATTAAGTGAGGCCTTCAAAGAAAAACCTTCAAAGGATTAAAAATGTGTGCATGTATGCATGCATTTGTTCAAAGAAAGCACATAGTGATTGACTGGACTGTGTTCTGCAGATACACACATATATTGGTTTCAGTGGAATTGCAAGGTGTGTAAGTCAATGCAAAATTTGCCTTACCCTTCTACAAAGTCAAGACAGTCCTGGCAGCCTCTGTCAGATAAACAGCGTAAATTCAGATACAATTAAAATATGTGAATTAATTTGACCAATTTATTTTAAAAGAAAAAATTAAAACTAAAAATGCTGGAAAGGTTTCACAGTTATTTAAAAATAAGAGGGATAACCCCTAGTCTAGTCAGGATATATTGTCCCTTTTTTTCCCCCTCTCTTCACTGGAGTAGAGCCAATAAAATATTTGGCTTGGAAAAATGAAAAAGGGTGGGAAAGAGTTCCATTTTGACCTTTAACTCAACAGCTCGTCTGATTGAATCTCCATACGCCGAAAAAAATGAAGGCGAGTGAGCGAGTTTCCTTTCACTACGCAGGGCCTCAGTGGGGCTACTTTTTCTATCATCTCACTTGTTTAAACAGCACGTTTATAAAAGTTACTGCAGCTTCCTATCTATTACTGCAGTATTCCCATTACAAGCTAAAAGGGTGCTGAAGGACTCGCTGGGGGAAGAATAGTGATCACTAAACAAAGTGAAGCGTCCATCCGCTCCGTACCAGCAGGCAGATTTTCCGCAGGTGAAGATAAAGAGGAGTAGCACAAGATTTGTTGAAAGAGTTTAGTAACGCTTCTCATCTTGTCTTACTATTGTAGCAAGTGTTGTCAAGGAGTGCTTTCACCAAGAAGCTGAATTACAGTCATCATGAAGAACAAAGCTGTGCTATTGTCAGCAAGGTTACTGATGGCATAAGAAAATGCTGCACGCAATGAAAATTTGAAAGACAGAATAGATCTGCCATCAAAGGAACCTTTTCCTTGTCTGGACAGGGGGTTTGTCCTCACTTTTTATAAGAAGGCTTCTTAATTTAAAACAAACAAACAAAAAACACAACAGGTAAAGGAATTCTTAAAGTAGCCCATAAGAAAAATTATCCTGAAAACACTTGTCACCTTTTGGGGGGTAACTTGAAGGTATGAATTAGGGTCAGTATCTCCAAAAAAAATCAGCCAAATCCTTCCTCAAGGAACTGTGTATGCTTTCATTTCTGAGACCTAGACGTGCACTAAAAACACCTCTATTTTCATTCCCAAAGTACTACCGCTCTGAATGGTATTCAACAAGAATTCAGAAATGCTGTACTTGAGCAGGGTGGCACTCAGAAGGCAGGTATAATGTAAAACCATTTCATTAAAAGCAGGTCACATCAGGACCCAAACAGAAAGTTTATCCTGGAATGACTGAAAATGGGTATGTATGATCTGTTTTGCCATCGGCTTCTCCAAAGAATGTGGCCCAACTAGACCTTAAAATTGTGTCCCAGAAGGGTATTTGGACACCCATGTTGCTCAGATAAGTGTGAAGTCAGCTGATGTCCATTCCTAATTCTCAGGCAGAGACACCACAGAGAAGTCCACCTTTACAATTTTTTGCATGGAAATAATTTCTTTTATACTTCCACGTGAAAGAACATACTCACATGGATCCTCACCTCACTCCCCTTCTATATAATTGAAATTATATGTAAGTTCAAATGGTACTAAAGATAAAAAGGACAGCTACTGGTTTTAGAAAGTTACTTACAGTAGACAATAAACCCGTTTTCAGCCTTTTGGCACACGCATGCCCTTTCTTCCTGAAAATATGAAAATTGTGCTTTCATAGGACAAATCACCCAATTGTTTCCCTGATGAATCAGAAAATAGATGTTTCTCTCATGAAAAAAAAAAAAAATAGTACTTGAAATGGCACACATTCAGACATAATTATTTCTTTTTGCCTTTTTCCCTCTCTTCTTCCTCATTATTCCATCAGGTTAATGTTGTTCATGTGAAATTTTGAAGAAGTTGAAAAAAGAAACTTGTGAGATTAGCCTGCCTTTATCTGACCTGCGACCTATTTTTTATAATACTTTATGCATAAATAATCACATATATATAAAATATATTCTTAAAAAACAGTTTTCCCATCAGGTTTTTTTTTAATTCCGTGGGCAGCACTGACCTTTGTCCCCTGCTTCTAAAAGAAATGTTTGCTCAAAAAATATGCTAACCATCCGGTGTTTTGTTTGCACTCTATTCAGGAGCTTGCATAAATATTCAAGATACACAGAGAAAGAAGGGAGCAAAATGCCTGATATTCTACTTTACGTTACTGGGATTCCTTGCGGGACTGAAACAAACCCTTAGCCACACTTGTTTCACACACTTTTACGGACGACTATTGGCAAGCCATGTGAATCCTGGAGGCTGGATCTTTTCTCCTTTCATTTGCCCTCTTTCAGTATATGGGTTTTCCTTACTGTATATAACCCACCTATGCAGTGCTCTGCCTTTCAGCGTAGTTTACACTGCTGACTGCATGCCAGTCTGCTCTTATTCTGGTTCCTCCTTCGCACCGCTCCTCTTTGCCACCCCCCAGCCTGCCTGCAGCATCCACCTCCTCCCCTTGTGCTGTAGGCTCTCCCTGCCTCTTTTCTGCTACCGGCCTGCTTGTTATACCTCCCTGACTAACTACTCCTTCCCAATCCTTATATATGAAGGGGTAGTGTATGTAAAATGCTTTCAGTTTGCCAGCTCAACAGTGTTATGCAAGTGAGAACGCTTCTTCCATTGCTTATCAGATTAATGAATAATTAGATAAATAAGACTTTCTCCAGGTGGCCACCTTCAGTGTGTGCAGGAATGCTAATTGCAAGGTGGGGGAGATAAAGATTCAGCAACCAAGAAGATACCGAGAAGGGAAGCCAACCTCTTTGAGCTGATGACCTTCACATCTCACTGCTGACTGGAACCCACAAGTCACAGCACATAACAAATTACCTATACTTTGGAACTGTTCACATCAGTCAACACACTCAAGTTTTCTCTTGGTTTTGTAAGGGAACAAAGCCTACACAGTCACACTCCATTTCTACCCACAAGCATCTAACAGCTGCTTTGGCATTGGTTTTTGATAATGGATTATCCCCTTTCACATGCTACCAGCTATCAGCCAGGGCTCAGGCTGACAGTTCTGCAAAATGGGGATAGTGTGTAGGTTTAAATTCACGTAATGTAACCCATTCCCAGGCACTGTGAGTGCAGAAACAGAAGAGACTGTACATGTCAGGGAAGAAGCCCACTGATGTTTGTAGGAATCTCTCTGTTATCTTTAATAGCCCTTTGTATCAGCCCTGTGAGAAGTTCTTCTACTGCAAGTCTCTATGTGTTCTCTCATTTGCAACACGTCCTAGTCCAAAAGAGTACCAAAGCTGAGATCTTCAAAGGATACAAAGGGATTTAGGAACATAAATGCACCTGAAGGTTGATGGTACTTTCCTAACGCTCTCAGGCTACTTGAAAAATCCCTGTTCAACAGCTCTGAGAGGTTTTTTTTAATTGCATGCCTTTGCTTTTGGTTCCCTTTTGGACCGTAAATCAAAAGGAGCCAATTTTCTACTCATATAACAGTTTGTGGAAAACTTATTCAGCCTAAACTATACCCCAAATTTAGCCACAATTCAGCATGGAATTTAAATACTATCATAAAAATGATAGGGAGCAATAGTCTATCACTAACATTTAAAAGCATTAGCTTTATCCCACTTTGAATATAGAAAATCTTCCAGGATTTGATAATACTAGCACATTTTTCTTACACTCAGCCAGAAGTACCTGATCTCCTCTCTAGACACTTTTTCTCAGAAAGCAATTGACAATTTGTAATACTTACTGAATTTAAAAAGTTAATTGCTATCTAACTGAAGTAGCTTATTATACAAGTACTGGGACTATGCCTATCTGCTAGTTGAATACACTAAAGCATTCCATTTAAGCAATTTAAATTAAAATATCATTTTATAAAGTTGTTTTGATTGTGATTACATATTGAGTTTTTAAATAATTTTGACTTAATTTCAAGGGAGATGGATTCATTTTGTATATTATCAAATTGTAATAATTTCTGTGTGATTAACATTTAATTTATGTCTACACTCCTTCCCTATAGCTGTAGTGGTATTATACTTTTTAAAAAACTCAGTGTTCTGTGCAATGAACTCTGGAGATGAAGCAGTAAAAAGCACGAAAACCTACATCTGGAGCTCTACAAGCAACCCCCCAGTAGAATGCCACTACCATGTTTCATCATACAGCCAAAAAGACAGCTCTATAATGGTAAGAAGACTTTGTAATAGAGACAATTTAAAATATCAGTGTGTGTTCTATGGTGTAATATAGTCACTTGTTATCCAAAACCAAAACTACCAGAAGACAGCTCTAGATTAGCCTTCAGCCTGAACTTCTTTTAGTCAGGAGACAGTAGTACAGACATAATGGATGTAGCACTATATTCTGCAGCATAGATGGGTGCTTTCTCCTTCGCCCTGCTTCAGTGTCTACTTCAAGACTCATACACCCATTTTGAGAAATGGTGAGATAGTACACGCTCCACTGCAAAAGTATTATTCATGAGTGGAAGTGGGCATTTATTTTCAATTTTGGTAGCTGGTATTGGGGGGGGAGGGGGGGCGGGGAGGGTAATGCAAAACAGTTGAATTATCAAAAAAGTGAATACTCTAGGTTGACTTTGGTGAATGGCTCTAGCCAAATTTGATAAAGCAGGAAAAATAAATGTCAGGAGCAGAAAGAGCATTGTGACATATTTTAAATAAACCTTTCTGATTTTTCAGCTAAGTTCACTGGAGGACAGATTTTCTAGTCCTTAAGCAGCATTTGGGGTGAATTACCTGGAAACAGTCCAGTTCAAATAACTTGAATTGCTTAAGGAAGGATGCGAGAAAGTATATGCTTTCAAAGTTAAAAGACTACTCTAAATTCCCTGAGCTGGTAGCAAACTGGCAAAGAACAAGTATGGTCTAAGAATTTGGCTTTTGACTTATGCTGAATTTCACCCAGGCAAATATTTCATAACGTACACAGTAACAATTGTGGTCAGTACCACTTTAAACTGAAATGTCCTAGGTAATTGCACAACTCCCCATATCTTTTCTGAAGGAAATGCCTTAGCAGCAATCTGATTGAGCTCATCCGAAACAAGTACCAAGCAAGAATTTACATCCTGTCTTTGTCTCGGGACTTGATCTTGAGTTTACAGATTTGTTTTCCCTGCTAAGGTTTATAAATGAATCCATGGATGGTTTGTCAATGCACACTGTGTGTTATTTTTTCTCATTGTCAGCTCTTTGCTTTGGAAAGCTGATGTGAAATATTCGTACCACTAGTTCTTTTGAGTGTTCAGTTAATAAGCCGTAAACCAAAATACACACACAAAATAGAAAAAAAACATCTATAAAGTAACAGCACCAGTACAGCAGCTGAAGGCGTTTAGAAAATGACAGCCTTTGTAATGATGCAGTAAAAGCAGTAACAACACAGTCCAAAGGGTAGATTATTTTTAAAAAACTGCACATGCAAGTTACAGCAATCATATTTAAAGTATATTCATTTGGAAAACTACAGTGGGACAGTTTTGGGGGTTTGGAGTTTTTTTTAATAAAGGAAATTATGTCATCAATAAGCAAGGTATAGAAGAGCTAGCTTTAAGGATGTTATTTGAGAAGAAGATTTTTAAGTTTTGAATATCAAAAGAATATCAAGGAATATCCTGGCAAACTTACCCAGAATAAAAGGAGATTGGCTTGCTGTGAAATTAGATACTTTATACAAGCCTCTCTCAAGTGCACAAGGTTAAACTGTCACTTATACAGTTTTGAACAGAGTTTCTCTCCCGGGGACAGGATAGAGAGCGTAGGCAGTCATGGGTCCTCTCCCAGTCAAGGTGGGAAACACTCCAGGAACATGCTGCACCGGCCAGTGCTGGAGCATCTACTGAAGGTGGCCCACCAGTCAATACCGACTTCTCTGTTTAATTGCCCAGTCAGCTGATGGACCTCTGTAACTCTAATCCCAACGGAGGCACAATATATCTGCTCAGGGCACAGAGAGAGCTGAAGAGGAGCTAAGGACGGCTGAGGACTCATCCTGTCCCTTAACTGTACATGGATAACATTGTATTGTATTGGGTGTTGTTCTGGGGATTTTTTATTATTTCAATGCAGTTGTGTTTCCTTATTATTTCCATAGTAAAAGCGTAGCAGAATGCTGCAATATACAGAGTTGGAAATATCCAGATTTTTTCTTCTTCCAGTGTATAGGACATACCAGATAAGCTCACCTAGCTTTTTGTTACTAATTTTTAAATTGAGAAGGACTGAAACTAGAAACTTGCATCTTTGAATCTTCTGGAGAAAGAAGTCTTGATTTTCATCCTTGGATAAATGTTTTCTCCACCAGTTTTTGCAGATCTACATCTGCCTAATCTGCTAGATCTTCATCAGGTCTACATTTACACCCTACTCCCTTCTCTGTTATAAGCTCAACTTCTTCAGATGTTTGTTTATCAAAATATAAGAATAAAATTTCCTTCAGAAGGTTGTGCAATTTCTATCAAAGAAGAAGGAAAGAACAACTGCAGAACTACGTTACAAATACAGGCAGCCTGCTTCCCTTAGTCCAGGCTGCAGAACCTCAGATGAAAAAATAACAGGAAAGGAAAAGAAATCTATCTGAAGGTTAACAGGTATCTTTAAACACAAGTTCTATCTCACCAGCCTCAAGCTCTGATTTGCATCTATAAAGGCAAATCCCAAGGATTAAACTCTTCAGCCTTCTCTACCTTCAAGCAAATTTTACTTTAGAAAGCCTAGTGATCCTAACCAGCTAACAATGTTCACCATCTTTTTAATTGACTTTGGGATGCTTTCCAATAAAATTCCAATTGCTTAAATGGCTGTGCATTGAAAACAAAAGGTTAGTTTAACTTATTTCAGTAAACAAGTCTCACCTGAAACTTTTGAGTTTGTCTAAATGTAGACACTGCAATCAACATGGGCTGGGAGAAGGAAAATCCACTACTGGAAAATGAAGCTAATGACCTTCACACTGCACAAAAAAAAGTACAGAAAGAATTGGTTGCAAAAGGCCAAATCCTGAGGGACTTTAAGCATCCACAGTGTTGCTAAATTGGCTGAAGGTGCTGGCACTTGGCAGCTCTGAGAATTTGGATCTACCAGAAAATCTACCTGTTCTCATGTTGCATTTCACCACATGAAATACTGTCATATTCTGTGTTTCTGTGCTCCACGGTTTTGCCGTCCCTGCTACAGTGAGGATCTTCGTCCAACTTTAGGTCATCTAGATGGCTCCATACTCAAAATGGACCGAAGAACCTACAGAGCGTCTGTTTTTTGTATAGCGTCAAGCATTTATTGTATCTACAGAAATTACATCCCTGAAATGCCTTAATAAATAACAAATGGAAACAAATATTTTAACTGAACTAGATAACTTCATTCCTTCGCCTCCTTTGCATTAACATGTGAAGTACTGTAGAGCTCCTTACAAGGCTGTAACACCTAAGCTTTGCAACCTGCAATGCTGTTATGCATAATAGGGTTTAGTGTTTCACGTGACAAGCTTTTGCCTTGATTTCCAAGTCCTTTATAAAGCTGTCTGAATTACTCAACAGACAGGACACCTGAAAGTATGGTAGATACGTAGGAGGTCACCCTTATCATTCACTTCAGGGACCACCTAAAGGTTTCTGAAGAACTTGCAGTTAGACAGACTCTTGGAGAAAAGCTGAGTGTACAGATAGCTCCGCTAGTACAGCAAGAAATTAAGCAGAAAGAGTTCCACATCTTCTTCCATTAAAGACAACAGAAAAATCCTACAGCACTACTCCATGCAGGTTTTCCCGAGAAGGTAGTATTACGCTACCAGCCGTTCTTGAACAATGATGTTCATCTCATAATTGTATATTTATCTTATCACTTATCAATTTCATCTCTGCCATTTATTCTCTTATTTACGAAGGCAGTGCGCTATCCCCCACTTTTGTAGAGTCACAGAGATTAAAGCCTTATGTGAAGGATTTGGGTCAAAATGAATGCCTTCTTCCTAGCTTTGCCTTTTCTTGACGTACTGTGAGGAGAGTTGCCTGAAGGACTTACTGTCCAAATAAAATATTTTTACAATCCCAACCCCAAAAGCTTTTGAAGTTAATATATACCTTTTTTTTTTCTTCAGTTACACGTGCTAAGTTTTCCAGAAATCCCTCTAATACAAATATACATGTGTTTGTATATACACGATCACCCTTTATTATCTTGGCAAGGAAGCAAGGACAAAGAAGACTTAGTAGCAAATCATTTAGATAAGAGCTAAAAATCCATAAAAGACTGAAAAGCTATCTTGCCGCTCTTTTCTCCTCCTTAAAACATTGCTATTCCAGAGAAGCGTGAGAAGAGGAGCTTTGGGAAATGAAGCCGTTCCTACAACCACAGAACAGGATCAGAATGGGTTATCAGTGTCATCAACATACATCTCGGTCCTGCCCTTTCATCCTTGTGTGACGGGTTCAGTCCCCTGTGACTTCCCTAATCCACTGCCAGCTAGATTAGCCAAAGTAGCAAGAATTAACATAACACACCATCTGTCTCTTAGAAATGAGGATGAAACGCAAACATGCCTGTTTCAGGTAGGCCAAAGAGCACCTATCAGATTATCATCACCTTCAGCCTCTGCAGACCGGGCTCAAGAGTGGTGGAAGGTCTCCTGTTGACAAGCCCCCTCATACAACCAGTGCTGCAAAAAGCAGCAAAGAAGCTGAGGTCTAACAAGCTGACTGTAATTAACTGCATTATGTGAAAGGACTGAGGAATGGAGGGGGAGAAGGAGGAGAAATGAAGCAAGAAGTCTGTCTCCTGGGTGAAGGTGCCCAAACGTCAGCATGCTGGGATCTACCTGGTGGTAGATGCACACACGCAGCCTCTGGAAGGAGGGCAGCTCAGAGAGACTGCCCTGCGGCTGGCTTACTGCCCAGGGACCTTGCGAGACTTTCTGGCTGAGTATCTCGTAAACGTAACTTTCAGGATATGCCCCAGCTGGTGATCCTGTAATTAGAGTAAGGGCTAATCACCATGGTGGTGGCCCCAAGCTGTCAGACATGGGTGACTGGGCTGGGCAGAGGGCCTGTTCCTCCAACAGCAATCAAGGTCAGCCTCTAAGGCAGCAAGGAAAAATGCAGGTGCAAGGAAAAACGTCTGGTCTCTAGGCGAGGTGGCCACACATGCTTGCCCCTGCCCTCCTCACCTCCGTCTGTGCCACCTGCACCGGCATTGCCCAGCTTCGCCTCTGCTTCCCCAAGGGGGGGAAAAATACATCAAGTTTCCCAATTTTCAAAACACTGTTATAACAATGAGCTGTTGCTGCACCTGCTTCCTTAGCACTGAGCAAGCGGCCACAGCTCACCTCCCGCTGCAAAGGCGAGCCTGGCCTGTGATGATTAACTCCAGGAGAACACAATGGTCAACATCTGAACTGCCCGTGTGCCAAGGAGCGTGTTTTCCTTGTTTATCTTGCACAGCAAGTTTTTAGCACTGCTTTTTTACAAAGGCCATGCCTACTCCAAATTCCCAGACGGTGAGTCAGCCGCGGTCCCCAGTGAACCTGCAGAGCCACGTGATGGAGGGTGAGGAAACTTCACCCCGTGGAGGGGTCACGCAGGCTTGCCATGGGAGCACATCCTGATTTTAAAAAACAAACCTGTTTCCTACCACCATGCTCTGGCCTCAGTCAGCAAGTAAACAACTCACGGGGGCTGGCGTTCCGTGCTAGCCATGCTTCTCCTGCTCCCTGCCTATCTATCCAGCCTGAGGGCTGCAGCAGCAAAGCGTCTGCTTTTCACCAACACTTGGCATTTTATCCTTGTGGTATAGAAGCATTATTACGCTATTTTTTATCAAGGCTGAGTAATCTATGTACATTACAGGGCTGTTATCTTAATTCCTAAGCCACCCAAGCTCTCAGTCTGAAGTACAGGGTGTGGATGTGCTGTCTCCAGCAAAACCCAACAACAAGAACAGGCCTTTGAGGTCAGGGGCAGCCAGTTGGAAATTAGAGCAGCCCAGAGGCTAAGGAAATTCAGAGGCAGTAGAAAGTTTCATCTAAGCAAGAAAAAAGTTCAACACTCTGCCAGCCACAGCCATACAAAATGCAGAGGGTGTGCTACAGGGACATTCGTGTCCCAGAGCATTTGCCATCTCAGTCAGCGGCTTGTTAGAAGTAAAAAGTATGAAGGTGATGATATTTTGCACCACCTTCCCACTTTTGTCATATAGCAATGACATATGCAATTCATTTTTGTTAGAACGTTATGGATTATATTCTATAAGGGTATGACATCGTGCTATGAAGTGGGGAGCGGTTGTCATGAAAAGGGAATTTATTATCACTACTAAAGATGGCCCCAAAGTGCCTAGAATAACCTTTGTAAGATGCAAGGTAGAGCAGAAAGTGTGAGTGGCTGTTTTTCTGCTTATGCTGTAGAGGGCTTTTGCTCTACGCTTCAGCTTGGGTATGTGTTATCTTCATACCGCTGCTGTGTTACGAATCTAACTGTAGGCAGTACCAAGTGAGGCCAAACCTAAATATCAGCACTATCTCAGTGTCTGTGACGCTATAGTGCCACCCTGTGAAGTCCAGCCCAGGTCTGCTCAGCACTGCTAGGCCTCAATGGCCTTCTATCTTTGTTCTCTGACACCTTGTTTATCTTCTCAGAGCTTGTCCTGTGTTAAGAGTTGGGGGTGAAGGGAGTGGTGGTAGTGTGGTGTGGTGTGGTGTGAATAGATCCCATGTTGAGGATATGAGCGGCTAGAGAGCCTGGGAGAAGGGTAACAAAAAGGGGTCAACCTTCTCAGGACATCCATGCGCTGCATACTTCCACCATTCACGTTGTCTGACCTACCCTCTCTTACCACCTCCTCCCCCAAGCTAGCCAAACTTTGTGCTGGCCTCCACGCCAGGACAGCCTCAGTTCCTTCATGGGTCTGGCCCTGGTTCCAGTCTCACTGAAATCAAGGTGGCAGAAGGAGAAAAGTTCCTCCCTTAACTTCTGTGGACCTTGAAGTATGATTTAGCGGAGAGCTGTGGGGACCAAGCTAGTGTGCTGTTTAAATTCCTGTTAGCTGATTTACCCACCTTGTAATTCCGCATCGGTTTTATTATTACTATTTATTAAAGAGACGAATATAATGAAAGTTTTGTCTTCAAGCTGAGTGAAATTTTGTTTGGTTCCTTTACCACAAAACACCGCTTTCCACCATCTCCTCTCACAGGCAAGGTTGGTCTGGACCTTGGTGAAAGGTGTGAGCTGCAGGCTGGGAATGCCAGAGATTTTCCACACAATCCCCACAAAGTTTCTGAGAGTGATTATGTTGTAGCTTGTTTTTAACAAATGTCAAAATGGAAAAAATCAAGCCGTCAGTCTGCATACTGAACCCTTCTTTGCAAAACAGAGGACCTTTATTTATGAGGAAGCCAAACGGTACAGTATCATAGGTGTCCAGTGACTTGTATGATGGGCATACAGATTACCCCAAGGTTTCCCCTAGAGAAAATAATACTGGAAATCATGATTTCCATCTCCAAGGCTCATTCAACCCAGAAGTTTTTCATTTTATAAATGAACATATGGTTTAATTTGAAGTCATGGTATGGAGCCTAGCTTGTTGAATGGCCATTTTTAGAAAGCATTGGTAACATATGCGGGATAGGGGAGTTTTGTTTTGGTTAGAGGTTTTATGGAGGGTTTTTTTTTGTTGACAAGTACAGCAACACAAGCTGGATGGATTAGAGCACCTCAGTCATGTCATCATTTATATTGTCATGGACTGTCACAATGATTGGTGTTCAGAAAGAATGCGATGAAATGTTTATGTGGAAAACTGATCAGTGTTTTGTATTTTTTATTGACACTTTGCATGGTATATCTTGTGCTGATTTTGGGGGGGAAAGAGGGTGGGTTGTCTTGCTTTTAGCTGTCTAGCTCTTACAGTTGGTCTGATCCTGCTCCTGCTGAAAACTTTGGGCATTTTACCGCCCTTGTGAGCAGGCCTGGAGCCAATATGTCTATGAATGCAATAACAGAAGCCCTAAGCCTACGATGAGCTCTGAGCAGGAGGAATTCCATCTCCATATATGAGATCTTGCTCAGCTGCAAAACATGTCAACATTAAGCCAGATTTTGTGCAGAGCAGCTGAATAAGAGCAAAGCTTCTCTAATTTCGAGGTACTGCTTTAATACTACAATGTCAGCTGCTGTTTTTCAGAGTCTGGGAAGCACATCTGGACTGTTGGTACAGTTTGCCTTGCCAAACAGTGGCATTAAGCTCTAGCTCCACCTCCTTTCCTTGGAGAAAACAAGATTCTACACTCTTCTCTGTGGATGCAAGGGTTAAGGACCAGCAGACCTCTGGGCCTATACTGGACTTGAAGGAAGTATAAGGGAGATATATTCTTATTCATAATAAAAAGTGTAACTGCATTTTACAGGGCAAGGGGGTGTTTTGAAAATAGCTAGAGTAATGACATTTACCCCAGACAGAGAGCTCTCATCCCAGATCTGGTACCCCACAAAAAGCCAAACTATTTTCCCAGGGTTGGTCCTTCATCCATCTCACTTGCTTAACCATGCCAGAAAATCCACTCATCAGAGGATACCAGAGCAGCCTCTCAGCTTTTGGGAGTGGTTTTCCTTTACAGCACTCGGCTGGAGGGGGTGATGCTTGGTCTAAAGACTCTTTTTCACAGAAGGCTGTTAAAGCAGTCCCTGGGGTGTAAGAAAACGGGAGGTGTAACTTGAGCACAGAGGAACAATAACAACTGCACACAGCTTCTGCCTTCTTTCACAGGGGAAAAAAAAATTGTGCTCGACTTTCACATACCTTCCACCTCCTGGCTTTCCCTCAGCAGTTCCCCAGGCAGTGGAGAAGGCTAAATTTAAAATGGAGGTTAAGAGATGCCCTGGAGCACATTTAAGCCTTGTCACTTGTCCTTGTGAAGACCTGTACTTTGTATTTGTAACATGTAAGAGGCAGTGGACATCCTATTGGCCTCTCTCTTCCCCTGTCTCATCCTTCCTACATTAAGGGGATACAGATTCAGAAGCGTGTCATTTTATACCTGGAAAAGAAATAGGGGTTGAAATTATGCCTTCATCAAGCACAGAGAGGTCAGACTAGCCAGAGAGTTAATGTCCAGGATTACTGGAAACATTACCTAAAATAATGGCTTTCTAAAACCCACTCATCAAAGGATAGATGCCTGCAGCTGAGGCTTTGTCGAAGATTAGACTCCAACACTGATGCATCCTGCTGTGAGAGAGCAGTGGGAGAACAATCACAAGAGTGAGCTGGCAGTGAGGACAAGCCATGTCACAGCCATGTTCCTGCAGGTTCGTTTCTCCAGCCAGACTGAAGCCTTAGCCAAAGCAGCCTTCTTTGGCAAAACAAAACAAGAGTCAGTGTACATTACAAATTAGGCAGTATTTCTTTATAACAGCTTCCTAATCTAAATGAAAGTTAGCATTTTTTTGTAGGTATGGTTTCTCACTAGCCACCTTGGCATAGAGTATTTCTTTATGTCCACTAAGTCAGTTTTGATATGTCTACATTGATATTATTTTTCATATCTGGGGTTTAGATTTCTGTATGTATGTGTATAGAAATTATGCTTAAGAGCCTAGACTGAAATTCAGCATGCAAGAAACAGGAAAAATAATGTTCCAACTACAGTCTGTCCTCTGCCCCACCTCTTCGATGACACCACTCATACAGTGAAAACTTCTGCTCAGTGTGCATTATTCACTCTTTGCTGTACCTTTACTTCCAGGGAGGTGAACCTGTTGCAGATCTCAGCTGCACCTGTCCCCAAAACAAAATAATTTTAATTTATTTACAAATCAGTTTTGCAGCTTTTTGTAATTTCTATGGCATGTTTAGTCCTAGCTTAGCTGTTAAAAGGGATTTATAGGAATGGCACAATGGAGGAAACAGAGCTTTCTTGCGTCCTTCATTTTCCTCAGAAGCAGGTAAAAGCTATGCACCCAGATTTTGCTTTATGCATCACTCTGAGGATGTGACACAGCTGGGAGTGTCGTACCACTTGCAGGCATAGTGGCAAGTACAGAAGGCTACCTGAAGAGGTGTGTAGTAATGTTAGCAATGAGGGACATGCTATAGATAAGGCAGACTTTTGTAGTTACCTTTTTAAGGCATAACGTGAAACAAATGAGTTTTTAAGGGATAACATTTTCTTCAGTTATCGTGTTAATAATTGAATTTTTATTATTAAGAGTGGTAATTAATCATTATCTATGGATACCTAGGAAACTATCAATAGCCATAGTGGGTAAATCAGAGAGTCATGTAGTTCAGTACCCTGTCTCCAGCAGTGGGCATGAAGAGGTATGTAGGAAAGATAAGAAGAGAGTGAGCACATATGATGCTCCCCATGATTACTCTCTCATCTGCCAAACATTTTAAACTCAGAGTTGAACTATAGTGTCTGGAGTTTCTTTGTGTTTGATAAACCTCAGTAGATTTCTGCTGCACAAACTTGTTATTCTTCCCTCACTTTTAAACTTTTAGCATTCATAACATCCTTTGGCTACGAGTTGCACATGTCTGCTCTGTTGTGTGAACCACCTCTTCCTTTATTCCCAGCTTCCTTTATTGTCCCTTAATTCTTGTACCAAATATGTTCATGTAACAACACCATCAACAAGCAGAAGGTAGAGTGGAAGGAACGAGGCAAGTTTTAACTTTTTGGTATGCTCTGAAGAAACTGTCCCTAACTCGGGAGCAATGTAGAGTGCAGTACATAGCCTTTAGCTAGAAATAGGGACAGAGGAAACATATCAGCCATACGCAAAACTCAGACGTCAAGAGGCTTAGACCTGCCAAAAATTCAGTAGCTCAAATTCACTCACCAGAATCTTCTCATCAAATGACAGCATATTGAAGCTCCTAAAGGAGGACTAATGCTATGTGTCTCCAAGCACGTCTCTGTGCTCACTGGATTAAATTTGGCAATTACAAAGAAAAACTTTGGTTTTGGAGATGGTTCTAATACTGGAGAGATTTGCACAGCGTTTAGGAAAATCATGAGGAGCTGTAAAACATTCTGTAACATGTGTTTGTGAGTTCATGGGTAATACTGTTCCTTGATTTGAGTTTTTAAGGCTCAAAAAACAGAGGGACAATTATCTTTCTTGATGATATTGGAATCACAAAAGATAGCTTAAACTTCCAGAGTGCTCGTCTGCCAAAGCACTGTACTAAGTATGAACCAAGGATAAATTCCCCAGAATACTGTGATATGGGGCTGAGTTGTCCTGAACAGAAAGTATTCAGGTGGCCATGTGAACACCTGATGCTCAGAACCTTTCATAAGAAGAGTGCATTTATACATGAGCTGTGTTTGCTTTTTAATGAACTGTCAGCAAAGACAGGAACTGAAATTCCACTTCATTCGGAGTAACACCCAATTTGCCTGTTATGTTACAGATCTCTCCCACATTTATGATTTAATTTAGGAGACAATGTCAATGAAATTGAACGTTGTGACTGGATAATAGACAGCTGCTGAAAGATAAATGCTGAAGAGAAGAGATATAATTTCAGAGAAAAAACCTATTTTCTTAATGATGAAAGTTTGGTTCCCTTACTGTTATACCAACTGAGATGCTATTATTTATGCAATGCGATAAATGATTTTCTTCTATCCATGACAAGTGAAAAGAAGATATTTGCTTTTATACTTCATTGTATTTGATTGAAAACCTACATTCTTGTTAGCCAAAAGGTGGAGCAAGTCAGTGAGGACTTAGTCTGTATTTTAGTGCCCCAGATATCGCTATAATCAACCTGTTCCATCTCCTTTTATAATTACCTAAACATCAGTCATATAGATTAATGTCTTGAACTATCTGAACCAGGGGATCATTCAGAACTGCAGAAGTGTTCAGTTCAGGATCTGGCCAAGACTTTTGCTGACTAACACTGAGTTTATATGGTATACTTGCTACAAAGATTGCATTAAAGGAACAGTAAGGTTAAACACCAGCACTGGGGCTTCAAAGTTCCAACATTTAAAAGAATAAAAAATTAAGTAGGTCTGGAAAACTTAATTCAGACCCTTTATGCGTATGCTTTACACCACAAGTCTGTGTTTTGTTTTGTATTAAAACAACTTGAATTCACATTGTTATTTGCCATCTCTGCTCCTTTCCCTCGCTCTCCCTCTCTTAGCTGTCTTCCCTTTTGTTTTTTCCCCTAGTGTAATTTATCATTCTATCTTTGCTTCCTTTTTTTCTTCCTCATCCTTTAGTGTTCACTGCAGCAGGCACAAGGAAAGTCTCCAGGGTCTCAGTTCTCATGTCTAGGCACTATGACAGCCAACCAGTGAAATGGCAGATCCACGTTAGCTTCTGCCTCCCTGTCTCAAATGTACTCAGTCACTTTGTTGGTATAGAAAAAAAAAATCCAGCCATCAGTTAGGAATTTTAAGAGAATGCAAGATGCTTAGTGTTTTACGCAGCGAATCTGACAGCCAGACTCTAACAAGTCTTGGGGAACCAATTTTTTTTTTTTTTTTTTTTTTTAAGGCAGGGCAAAGGCAAACGGAATTACAGTCATTATGCGTGAATAGAGGAAGCTGTTTTTACAAATGCATACGCACAAGGAAACATGCTAGCTAACAGCACACACAATTTCAGAGCTGATCTGCGGGACACACTTCCAGAGTGACTGCTTTCCTGGATGTATTCATAATGTATGTCTTACCATTGTCCTCGCAGGCACTGCTTGTTGTGTGGTGGGTAACTGGTCGCCTGTGGACGTTATCTACCTTGTTGTGAAAGCAATCTTTAAGGCAGCGTGAACAAATTCTGAGCTGCCTAAACTCACCAAAAGTTGACCATAAAGTTGAAAAACATCTTGGATTCATGTTTGTCAGGCCACATGCAAATGAGCCATACTGACAGCAAGGGAGATGGTTATTCTCAGGCTATTGCTATTCAGTTTGTGGAACTGATATGCAGCATGTATCAGGAGCCCATGACCGTTAGTCATAGGCAAAGATGGAATGATATCCTCCATGACTGCTCTAAGGGCAGGGTTCCCCCAAGTGGACCCCAGACATATTTGTCTCAAGGATAGACCCAACACAGTTGGGCATTATGTTCTTCTGGGCAGCCGCAATGGGCGCGGGGCTATTGCAAACAGCAGGCAGCCACAGCAAAGCAGCTAACGGGCTGTGTCACACCTCCCACAGCAATGAACTTTCCAGTGCAGAAATTGCTATTCCCAGGAGCTGTACAACCCACCGTATGTGTTGCCTCTCTTTGAGGTGGTACTTGCTTCTTATGAAATGCCATGAAGGCACACCTGTAAATTAGCAGTTCTCTAGTAGCCGTCCGTCGGCTGCTTGCTCATTAGACAAAGTCATGACTACCATGACATGGTGAAACTGAGCTTGGCAGCAATTTTTCAGAAGATTTCTGGTCCACTCTCTGGTATCAGTCAAGGTGGAATGGTCTGGAAGATCATAGAATTGTAGAATCATAGAGTCATTAAGGTTGGAAAAGACCTCTAAGATCATCATGTCCAACCGTCAACCAACACCACCATGACTTGGTCCTCCTTGCCCATCAGGATTCCTCCTGTTCTTTTAACTTTCTTTCTTGACCTTGCTGATAACATCTTGGTTTAGAGGAGCGTGAGCAATATGAATTCAGTATTTTGTTATACGGTGGGTCCTGATGTCAGTGCGTTGCAGACATTGAAGGAATACTGTGACTGCTAGACAGCCCTTATTAGGATGGTCATGAAAGGTTTAAAGGGTAGGTGACATTCCAAAGCCAACCAGTCTTGCATGCCATACAGATACACCCAGATGTCCTAGAGATGATGCCCTAGGGATCTGAAGCATCGACAGAGAGGAATCACTCCAAGCTTGGGATTCTGTGACTGGGACAGCACTTGAGAGGGCCCTAAGAATCAGGAGAAGCTTGGGGCTCAAAAATGTAACAGGCAGAGCTGAGCACAGCTGCTAGCCATTACGCCTCTACACCCTAAGTATAGACACACGTTTTTCCAGTATTTTGGGGATCAGCTGTTGTAATAGCTGTGCATGGAGTTTCATCAACAGAAACTAATGGAAATATTGCCTAAATTGGACACTTCGTGCAGGTAGTTACTAAAATATTTACAGGCATGCCACAAGGTGAAATAATTAACTGTAACATTAATGGTTTTCACCTTAAGTAGTATGAGTATCCTGCAACAGCATCTGTTGCTTTCAAATTCCCCACACAGTGGAGATTTCTCTTTAGTATGGCCTTGCCTTCACATTAGACACCATCATACCTCAAAGACCATGTAGATGTTCGGTTGCCTTTTCAGCCAACCAGTAAAACAGAAGCACTACATGCCTGATGGCACTTATAGACTCGCTGAAAGGCAAAAAGAAAGACTGCAGCTGTTTACATCCTTTCATTTGTGCTAGGTTTACTTGGCCTCAGTGGGATGGTTATTATTTGTTCTTTGTGAATATTTCAATTAAAAGGCAGATTGCAGAACAAATTGTTTGCCTATCAAAATACAATACAGGCTTTTCTGAACATCAATAATAATAATAATAATAGACAGTATTATGAAGGTTGTACCACATCTTGGAAAAGTAGACTTGAGTGTTGCTCAGTATCCAGCAGGGCTTATGGACAGACTGATAAGCCTTCAGTAAAAAATCTTAAAATACATAAACAAGTAAATCAATGGAAAGGCATATACAGCTTGTTGTTTTCATCAATTTTGCTTAAGAAGTCAGCTATAATACAAATATTTCATTTGTGGCTGTATCCAGGGGGTCTCACATGCTGTGCAAAGGGCACAAAAGGTAAATTCAGATTTAAAAAATCCACTGTACTTTCCCCCATCAATAGGGATTACATGGGATTTGTTTACCCAACGTGTTTACATTCTTTGACCATCTTTAATAGCCATATAATTTCATGTAGATATAATATACTTTAAACATCTATGAAAATATTCTGAATCTTCTGAAAAGAAAAATAATGTATAATTTACTAAAGAACACCAAAGGCAAGTTGCAATCTTAGTCAGAGTTTGAAAATTACTAATAAAAAATTGTCTTTGGAGATTGCAAGCACTTTGGCAGTAAAGGGGCTTGATGATTTTGTTTTTTCTTCAGTGCAATGAAAGCAAATGATTTCTATGGGGAATATTCTTAATTCAGTGCTGCAGATTCTATTACCTAAACCAATAGTGTTTTTTAATGCAATGAAATCAAGATATTCATAGGAATAAATTTTTTTCATAAAGTTTTCCACAAAGAAACAAAACAATGGGAAATGCATATTTCATGTGTTTCACAGGGAAAGGAACACATTTTATTTACTTGTAAAAGTAAAAAATAATGTATGTTGTAAAGTAGCCTGTGTAATATTGGATCAAATTCAGTGTTATTAAAAGATGGTGTGAATTACAGACATAAGCTTCAGGAAATAAAACAACTGAAACTGTACAGAAAAAAACCCTTTTGAGGTCTGGTATAGAAAAAGCAGAAGACTGGAGGATGTGGTTTAGAAGGTTTTATATGAAATATTTTCTGTCAATGAGAACAGTGAGTTCATTTTTAGAAATGTGTAAAGTGATATTACTGCTTATCTACTTCAATCCATCAAATTAGTTCTATAATTACAAATTATTTTGAAGGGGGGCATTGTATTTCAAAACCTACAGAATTGGGTTCTTTTGATTCTTTTATATTGTAGGTTTATGTACTGAATTTACTGAATTTATGATTGTTTCTTAATATTGTGTTCCGTTAACTGCTCAGTGAATAATAAAATACATGAAGCTGAAAGGGAACTCTGGAGATAATCTCCAGCCCTCCAAGCAGGGCTAGCTTCAAAGTTAGAGCAGGTTGCTTCAGGGTTTTGTTCAGCTGAGCTTTGAAGTTCTCTAAGGATGGACATTCCACAGCCTCTATGGCAAAACCATGCTGATGTCATAGTAGTATTACAAGACATGTCTTTTTTTTAGAAATATGTGGGGTTTGTGTCTAAATTCCAAATTTAAACCCTGTTTACATGCCACCTAGAGCTGTACAAATCCTGAATTTCTCGCTCTCAGGTCAGTATGTTGACTGTATTTCAGGTATTTTCAGCATTTTAATGATGTGTATGTGAAAGACACATCAACAGACAAAGAATATAATCCCCGTAGGATGCATTCAGTGTGTACAGCAATGTAATGCTGAATTCATTTCTGTAATGCTAAATATGTTTATTATTGCTTGAAACTGTTTATAATTATTAATGTTATACTAAACTATACTATTATCTCCTATGGACTAAGTACATCATTTTAAGTCCTTTCCCTCTTCTCAAAGTAACAATTAAAGTTTCATTTCAATAAAGGATTTACCAGAAAATGCTCATTTTCATTCCTTTTTTTTTTTCCTAAAAGAAAGTGAAAAATCCTGCTTTTCTCCCAGATACGTAAAGAATCCATGACTAGAGTGGATTCCAAGTCCCTCAGTTGACTAAACATTCCTTAAACTCACTTAAATTAACTAACTTTGTCTCACTAATTTGTAAGTGGTGGAGAGGAATCTGGGCTAGTCTTTGAGAAATAATATTTTTGATATTTGAAAGAATATCTGTATCTTTGAAAGATGGTGTGCATTATTGTAGACACAGATTTGGAAGATCTATTTTGGAGGTGGTGAGGAAAGACAAACCAAATGGTTATAAGTTTTGTAGGCACTCATGAGAAGCCAAAGCCTATGGAGTGGCACCGTGAATTTTTATTTTATTGGAGGCGGGGGAGATATTGCACTAGCTAGTGCTCCTTCTGCTGAAAATATCAAGTGCATAGAAGGTGGTGAGTTTACTTTTAGTATGCACCCTAAGTTCAATCAGCAAGAATAAAATCAACTACGATGTGCATGCAAAGCATGTGTCTCCTGCAAACGGGCAATGTGCTCTGAGTGCTCTTTCATCTGCTGCAGTAGACCAAGGTTACACTGCTCACCAGTCAAGAAAAAATTTAACTTGATGGTGGTGGGTTTGGTTTTTCTGGTTTGGGTTTGTTTTTTGTTTTGGGGTTTTTTTTAAATTTTATTTTAAAGCTGCTCTGTTATTGTGTCACTCTAATGGTTTTTCTATCACTCGGGTAGCCAGAATATGTGATGTTATCCATTGTGACAATGTTATTAATTCAGTCTAACTATAAACCATGACTATCTGTAGCGCGCATGCTGCATGCTGAAATTCATATGATTGCATGAATTAATAATGAGGGATTTTATCTGCCTTTCTTCGTTGTTTTTTCAAACAGCTCTTCATGAAAATTTCAAGTGTGTCCTACTCAGTAACAAGTCATAACTCCTTGTAGGTGCCTCTGTTTTATCATACATGGCGTAAAGAATGGTCTGCCCTTTCTCCCTCTCCTTTTTTTTTAATGACTGTAATTACAATTTGAAATCTCTATTCACCTTCTTTTGATAAAGCATATAAAACTACAAAATATTTTTAAAATTAAGCATTGTCCATATTAATGAAACAGACCAAGATGGTGTTTAGCTATTGACACTAGCACGATCCATTCTGCTAAATAGAGATTTGGGGTATATATCTTTCTGCATGTATTTAGAAAAACATTGACCCAACCACAACCTTTGCTTCAGTTTCTTGAAGGATAGCTTTGCTTTATTCTCGCTTCAGTGACTACACAAACTATCCAACCTGGCCTGTATCAAGGGAAGATATTCCTTTGTAGTGGTGCTGCAAAAGTGAATTTGAAAGAAGTGGGCTCACAATTGCTCTGAATTGCCCTCCATTAATTTCAGGTAGGGCTCCCAGATTTCCATCTGAGATTTCCTGGGCAAAAGAGCTCTATATTTTTCTGGCTTACCTACAACACATGCGACCTACCAAGGCTTGTGCTATGGAAACAGTATGTTCATTCTCATTAAGTACAGTGCATATCAAACACATCAGACCTACTGTGCAGATGATCAATTATGCATGCAAAGTTAGCATAATGCAAACATGCAAATATTTGCCATCTGAAAAACAGAGCGGAGTAGTCCACTTTCACTTAAAGGATCTAAAATGAAGTCTCCAAAGTCAGCAAGTAAAGAAGGTGCTTTGTACCACACATTATCAGCCTGGTCCATCTCTTTGTGAAGATACTTGCAAAGATTCCTGCTGGTTTCAATTACGGATGACTACCCATGCATCTCCTTCCACAAAAGGAACATGAGCATAGTTTCACTACGTAAGCCAGTAGTGGTAACTAAAAGATTATATGTATGTTCCTTCCAATACAATGATATCAATATCCAATAACCAAAGGCAAACACATCCATCTGGGTATAGGGGCCATTCTTGTTAGCAAAAGTTTGTTATTCTTTCTGTTGTTTCTTGACGTTTCTTTTCCCCTGATGAATATATTAAAATTTTCAACAAAAAGAAAACATACAGAGCAATGTTTCCTACAATCCCCCCAAAGGACTTCCATAGGGAACCCAAAAGTTTAGAAGAAAATTATTTGGGTAACCTTCACTATTCTGCCAAATGTCTTTACTGTGGCAAACAGTGAACGCCACTATGTACTCCAGCAACAGCATAGTACAATATTGATTATTACAGTTCCATGAGTAGGGGAAAACTACGCTGAATTATACTCATCACTGTAAATTTCAGGAAGATTTATAGTCCTTTTTCTATACTTTATTCAAAACAGCTGATCATGGCTATACAATGATAAAGACCCAGGCACTAAAAATATTTTAACTGCAGTTTTTACTCCAATTTAACAATTCAATAATATCTTCAACTATCCCATGTATTAATTATGCCACAGCTTCTTCTCCTTATAAGGGTTTGAGAGATGGCACAGTAAGAATGCAGTCTGTCAGGCTGCTTTATCCTCACTTCTTGGGTTTGGAGGAGGAGGGAAGGAGGGGGATTGCTTAGTAAAACACACCATCTCCTTGAATTTAAGTAGAGGTTTACATCTCTGCCACCCATATAATCCTTTCAATGAACTCTCTAGAAATAAGGCCCCAAAATCAGGGAGGGGAGGGAACAAGTACCTTTTCTGCACAGTGCAGCCGCTCTTGGTGCTACTGTTGGTAGAGAATGGCCTCTGTCCCTCACCAGTCCTCTGTGTTGTGTGATCTGCAGGCAGGGATTCGTGTATGAAGGTGGGTAAAGTGCAGAGGAAACCAATACCTCTCAACTATGCCATAACTAGGATGACTTATTTCTCTGGAGAAAAAAAATGCATGTATACATACATAAATTTAGCTGGAGCTGGAATAAAAATGCATGGGAAGGGAGAAGGCATATTCCTTTTTTATAATCTTCCACTATTGGAAAGCCATACCTTTCACTCTTTAGCACTTAATTACAAGTGGACATACCATTTATCTTCTGAAGCCTCTTTTTGCTACAGACATTTCTTGAATTTGTTCTGGTGTTCAAGTTCACTGACAATTTGAGTATTTGTTGTGTTAGATCAGGTGTATTTAGATCCTTGATATTCAGGCAAGTCATGATCAAGTGCAGGACCCTTGTCTATTCACCAGCTTACCTGTGTCTGTTAAGTTGTGATTGCTTGTATCCGCATATCCACAAAGCCATGGCGTGTCGTTTTTCTTCTGTATTTTCACTTGCTCAGCGTATCCCCTCCTGATACCTAAATTTAGATTCAGTAGCAATTCATTCTGCAAATTGTACTGCTGACAGGGTAGACAGTTCTGTGGTGATATTCTCTCTGATGTGCTGAACACTGCACAAGACAGAGAAGAAGTCATTAATGTATTAAACTTAACAAGATGACAATTAATGGAGAACATGTCTCTCTGGATGTGTTTCAAGCGTATATTTAAAATATGAACATAAATTCTTTTGCAATCTGAACTGTTCTCTATTTAAGTTTCCTAATTGGGATTGAGACCTACTAATGATATTGACCTGATCTCAAGCCACTCATGCCGGGATTGATTTTGTAAAGGGATGAGCACTCTGGACCCAATTCTGCAAGTCTTTCTTATGCACATGCCTAACTTTAAGCCACATGAATAGCTCCATTTAACACAAAGATCGTTCTTGTGCTCTCGGGTTGAACATGTACTCAGCTGCTTTGCTGGAGCAGGGCAAGAGCATGCACCCCTTTCAGTAGTTTTTCACCCACAACAATTTAATTATCTTATCCAATATCTCGTTGCTTGGCTTCCAGGTAAGTCATTTAGACCAAAGACTCCCCTCTAAATCTTCCTTCCCTTTCTGTCTAACTAAAACTCCATTTTTAAAACTGCTGCAACTGCTGCTATGCTAAACAATGTGTTTTGGATTAGCTTGACATTATTTAAAATTGACTTCTTTTCAGCAAGTTAGGAGAAACCTAAAGAAGCCATGCTGAAAACTAAGTAGGGATTTTGCATCAGGATTAAGTTAGATGCATATATCCAAACAATCTTCTTGTTACTGCACATCACTTGAACTGTGTCTGTCCTGATGTGGGACAGCACAAGGAACAAGGAATCACAGGCCCACTGTGTCTGTGTGTTTTCTCTTAAGTATGGGCCACATGTTACATAATAAATTTAAACCTAAATTTATTTCACTGCAATTTAAGCATAGTCAGATTATTTTGAGTTTGCCATGGTTATTAATGTACATCTGCCTATTATCATGATCAAACTGAAAAAGCTCAAGTGTTGTCTAGTAGCTGCTAGATCACGCAGCTCATAAAGTACTTCTGAGACACATTTGTGCCAAGTCCATGCAAGTTTCTTATGTGCACAAGTCTCAGCTTAGATTAATGCATCATGTAATCATGTATCATGCATCAGTAATAGCATCACAAATGGGGTAACAGGTGGCCAAACATAGCACAAGCCCAGCTGTAGGGAGCCTGACCTAGTGAAATCTAGTTTCTGTGAAGTCTAGTTTATGAATGCTCTTGCAAGACTGCTAACACAGTTCTGCACCTAGAAATACATTGGTAGCCTTCTGCTTCCTACAGCAAGGAGGAACATAGACCACAGCGTGGAAAATCAGTTCAGGAAGGTTCTTTGCGACAAGAATGCATCCTCTGCCCAACCCAAAACCACGGAGGCAGAGTGACAAATAAGTTTCCCTCTCTAAAGCCATAATGAACAGCTATAATAACAAGGCAATAAAAAAGCTTGTCATAAATTAACTGCTTGGTTTTTTCAGAGAACAACAAAAATTTTCCTCAGTTTCAGCCCTTTCCACCCTCTACCCTAAAATGCTCCCAGGCAGTCACTTGGTCCCATGGGGGAGTCCTGCTCTCCCTGTGGGAGGTCTGGTGAGGATGGTGCCCACCCATGGCATGAAATATTCAGCCTCTGTCCTCTCCACCCATCCAGAGTGCTGCAACGAGGAGCCCAGAAAGGTTATTTAATACCTCCCTGTTTGTGTGTAATTTCTTTCTGTTTCTACAGAAACAGAATGACAATGTCATCCTTGCAAAGATAAGAAAGCATCAGGCTGAAGCATGACCTTTACTTCCATACAGTCATTTTATTGTGACTACATATTAATGAGTAGCAGGATCCTAAAGAGCAGCAGATATGGTGCTCCTTTTCTCACGTTATTCCTTAATTGTTTACTATATATCAAATTCAGTATACTAAATCTCTTGCTGGGAAATTTCTTGGTACAAAGGTGTGTGTGTGTGCATGCGTGTGCACGTGTGTGTTGAACAGCTCCCTGTGAGAAGTGATGTTTTAACAGTGTGTTTGCTGGAGCAAATGGTGTTCACGCAGTTCCAAAGTGGATGCAAGATATCCATATGCTGTGCTTTTTTATCTCTTAAACCAGATTTAACTGTGAAAATATGTACAGTATGTGATGGTGATTTTTAGCTTATCTATTTATCTGTACCGGGTCTTGGACTTTTTCCTTGTTTTACTTGTTTGTGAGCCTCCTGGTAGAAAATTCATTAGCATTTACTGAGTTGATAAACAGTTTCTATTCTCCAGTCCTGTTATCATTTTCTATTACATTTTTTGAATCAATTATTTTTATTCATTGATATCCAGCTTTGTAAAAACAACCTTGAATAACGAGCACATTAAAATGAAACACCCATTAGAAAACATTTGACAAGAAATACTTGTCCCCTGTCCTTTGATGGGTTGTCTTACTATCCTAAGCAAACATTTTGGAACCAAGTCCTTTACCTCTAGGCTGCCCAACAGCTAGACACAGATGCACCCGTCTATCTGTCTGTCTATCTACCTACCTAGCTAGCTATAAATCTTCTGTTTGTTTACCGAAACATTTTTCCTGGACAGTTTATTTTCTCAGCAGAAATTTGCAGCATCTGAAACAAAGTGAATAAAGGGTTGAATATGCTGTTATCCAAACTCTCCCCAAAAGGGAAGTTTTCTTTAAATGCTCAGATCCTTGGTACTTCGTTTTCTCTGCAAAAAAGGAGTGAGTGAAAAATGAACAAGTCATGGATTTTCAGTGCTCTAATGACTTATACTAATGTATTCCTTCATCTAAATACAGATTTCTATTTAAAATTCAGTATGCAGGGGTATTATGAATTCTAGTTTAATAGATTCCAAATAATTGCCCTTTAGAAATGATGAATAGCTGTTTAAAGCCACTGATAAGAATATACTATTTCTCCCCTAACAATGGGCCTTCCACATTAACTGTATCATATATGCCTGAAATTAGTTTATTAATTTTTTTTATTGATATGCAAACTACAGGCTGATGGCAGATGGCAAATAACCCCTCACTCTAACACCAAACCCTCCAAAAAAGCCTTGTCTCTGCTACTGTTCTTGTAGGGGGACAAAAAAGAGAGATAAGAAGATAGCTTTTATCTTGAAGGCAAGCCACTGAAATGCAGATGATGCCATCCTCTCTTGTACTCAGTTTTCAGATTTTCTGGCATAAAAAGAATAAGATATAAGGTTGAATTAACGACCAGATTTTGCACAACTGCAATTCAAGATGCTTTCTCTGTGCTGTTCACGCTATCTCTGACTGCCCTTTAAAACAACCATTCTAGACTTGTTCTTTCATTTAAAAGATGAGCATCCAGAAATACTGAAATTAAAAATACATTATTCATATATTCAACACAGGAATGACCTGACAAAAATTTCACTTAACAGAGCTGATGGTTTCTTCATAACATATGAAACACTTTGAAAACACCAAGCAAAATAGATTAAACGCATCTACAGCTGAATTTGCAGTTATGCATTCAACATGATATTGGAAGTTTCTGAGGTTGTATGTGTTTTGTGTGCTAAACAAACCTGCTGTACTTATATGCAGCACTTGGGAAAATATACGCAAAATGTGAATCTATTAGAAAACTAACACTAACAGTTTTTTCTTTAAAAACTGGGGTGGGATGGGTGAAGTAGTATCTCAAATATTTAAGGAGACATACAAAGATATTGGACACTGACACCGTTGGTTTTGTCAAATAATGTGGTAGTGCTGAAAAGAGTGCTATATATATGGTTTTTCAGTACATAATGGTTGAGTTCTACCAAGCTTTTAGATTACAAGCAGAAATAAAACACTTGCTGGGTGAAAAGTATGCATATATAGGTAAAAAATTAAATTGCACTAAGAAACATTAGTATTTCCTATTATGCGCATATTGCGCAATGTAACATCCTTGTTCTAGTGCTCACTTACTCTCTCTGCCCATATGTGACTGCATGTAATTCTATTTGTGTAAGAGACTGCACCTCAGCTAAATGTTTGCTGCTGGAAAAATATTTGCCAGTGTCCTTATTTGCTAAAGCTAACAGCAAAAACAAAACCTCTTCATTCTTTCCAAGAGGTTAGAAAGTTACTGTAAGAATTGTTTTACTTTCCTTATTTTCATCTTTCCTACCTACAAGCAACATAGATTTGCTTTCCAATTAATTTTCCCTTGGCCAAGTTAGCAACACCACAAGAGGTCCTAAAAGTGGGTTAAAGCAGTTTTATGTCTTAACCATAGTTGCGCTTATAATGCTTGGCTCTGGTCCCTTTAGCCTTTTATTTTTTTCTATAGGAGCAGGGCAGTTACCCCCCTCTCAGGGCCTTTTCTTCCTCCCTCTGGGGTAGGCTGCCTTCTCCACACACCACTGGTACCCAGAAAAGAATGGTTCTTCTGTTTGTCTGGCTGCCTGCATATTGCATCCATTGCTCCATTCAGCCTGTCTTTTCAGGTCTGGTAGCTGCTGTACAACTTAGCTTTTGTGCTCTACTGCCAGGGGTTTTCTGAAGCCAGACGCTTTTTGAAAAGAGGGTATATTTGCATAAACAATACCATGTGAGGAGGTCTGCTGGAAACAAAATCAAAATTCAGCTGAGCAAATCTTCCCGAACAACTCATTTCTTGCAACCAACACCTCCTATCATTACCATCTGTGTACTAAATTATGGCCGAAAATGTGTGCAGCTCTTTCTTTTCACTTGCTCTTGTGTACAGATTCCTCATATCAGCTGAAGTATATTTTGTTTTCAAATTTAGACAGAACAGAGACCCTTAAACAGAATTTGGTATATGGAATGAGAAAAATATGGTTGTGTTAAATAAGGAACAGAAGGCCAGCCGTGCATCAGCTAGCTTGCAACCCAGATTGGATTTGTACTGAAGGCTCATCAAAATGCATATCAGAAACAAGATCTACCCATTAGCTTGCTGAGATTTCAGGTCAGTGATGGCAGGGCAGCTTTATCAGAACAGAGCAGGGAGAGGAGGGCTTACTACTGTGGCTGATAGCCGAAGGAATCATTCTGGAAATATGTGTGCTTAAAACAAATCTCTAGTGGCTTAAAATATTGAATATACTGAGTGCATGTGTATGTGCATGCACATAGACACAAACATAAAGAGGTCATACATATGTATACATGAGTGAATTCATGTATATTTCTATGCACAGGCAAACATACGCACATGGTCTGTGCTACATCCTCTGTGTGCATTTACAATATCTTACCTATGGGAATAAAAGTAATTAGGCTAACCCTGCAAAAAGGCAGGCAGGCAAACCAAAAGTAGCCACATGGAAAAAAGGAATAATACAGTTTCATAAGCCACTACTCAAATCTCCCACTTATTTGCATTTTTTATTCAAATATCTAGCTAGGTAATGCATCTCTCACTATTCCATTAAATCGCAATCTTAATTTTGCTTTCTTGCTCAGATGCTTTGGATATAATTAATAAGGATATTCAAAATGTGTTTCCCCTACTGCATTAGGTCTGTACATACAGCATCTTCTGTTTTGCACTGCCTATTAAATCACAGTCCTCTGTCAGAAAAATGGTGCCTATGGATGCGTTCAGCATACAAAAATACCACGAATGAGAGGTTCCTCTTCTACCCTGCTGCCTTGATCACTGACCACTTTCCAAGCACTAGTGCCAAGTGGGTTGGGAGAAGCCAGATTGCCTCCAAGCGTTGACTCCATCCATGGATTAAAACAACGTGCACAGGGGATTTTTGTGGGCCACTTTTATTGATCTGGTTTCTTCCCACACAAAACCCAGCTCAGGGGAGCAGCTTGAACAGAAGGTCTCATATCGCATCTTTTCACCTACAGACAGGGGTCCTATCAAACGGCTTCCCAGGCACCTCCCAAGTGTCTGAAGTAGCACCTCACCGTGAGTCAAACTTCATTTCTGTCATGGGGCTCCAGTCAGGGTGCATCTCGCCCCAAGGATGTACCCAAATGGACAGGTAGCAGAAAAGTGGAAGGAAATACATTCACTCCGTCATATAATTTCCAAGTCCTCTCTACGATGTGGAGCTTTATTCTTACCTGGAATGTAAAGTGGCCCATTTCATATAACACTGGAAAATGAAGGTCAGTGAAGGTCCTTTTAAGGAACTGGGCTTAGTAACTCTTTTTACCAGATTTCAGTTTGGGGGAATCATCCCTTTATGGTATTTGCCGTTTGTTACATGAAAAAAGCTGCCACACAGATAACATACCTAAACCACATCCATTAGGGTTTAATAGGTGTGCTAGAGATACCACATAACATCTGTAAATATGGCTTTATTATTCTACTTCATTGCCTATAATAAATCTTTCATTATTCTGAAATTAAATGCATGACCAGTACCCCTTATTCAAACCACCCCCAGTATTAGTTTACAACATAAGTGACTGTATCAAGCAAAAGAGAAAACAATAATAAAAATAGCCAGAATTTTGTGCTTGACCAATAAAATCCAAAATACCTGCTACAACAATGTCATAAAATGGTGAGTTATGTGCCCTAACGCTTCCAGGATGAGTGCCCAGCACACAAGAATTGGTTTCAGCTATACCATAGTTAAGGGATGCTGCTTCTTTAGCCATGACTTTATTAATGTGCTCGCTATAATTGCATTTGTCCTTAACAAGAAGAGTAAACAAAAGGAGCCTGGGGAATCTGTAAGACAGGCAGGGCCTGCTCAAAGTAGCTGCTGATAGAAAGTTGGTATTGATGGAGGTGGAAATTTGAACACAAGGTGCATTAGCAGGTCTGGATGAGCTGCAACATCAAATTGGGGTCAGCTGAGTGTCAGAAACTGGCCGTGAATGCTCTTCTGGTGGTAGCCTGGGACACAGGCACAGCAAGTGGCCATTTACTTCAGAAGAATCTCAAGGTCAAGCACCAGAGGTCATGTTTGTCATCCGGTAGCATCAGCTCCTGGTTTTGTGGTGAAGGAATGAGTCTCTCCCAAGCTCAGTCTTCTCTGCATGTCCCTGTTTAGCCCTGCAAGGCCAAGCAAGGTCATCCATCTCTCCAAAAGCCAGGCGTGACCCCGTTGCTACCTCATCCAGTTCACTCTGTTCCTGCCTGGCACTCTGATGCATCTCCTCCTAGCAAGGTCTGACACAGGTCTACCAATTTCACTGGTCCCTTCAGCAGGGGTGAAACTGTTGTAACCTCATGGAGCCCTCCACTGATGTCAACAGGAAAACATCTGATCAGTATATCGAGCCTCAAATCACAGAGGCATACGGAGAGCAAGCTACATTAGTCTCACTGAAGGTAATTCCTCATGTTGCAGCTAGGACATAAATAGGGAAATACAGGAGAAACTCACATTTCAACATTAACCAATGTCACTTCACTGGTCCAAAATACGGTATGTACTCCCTTCTTTTAAGACCAGTTAGCTTCATGGTGACTGGGCTGCTTCTTTAAAACGACCCGCAAAGGAAGACTGTTTCTAAAACAAAGCTCAGGATACGTCAGTCTGAGAGCAGAACTTGCACTTGAGTGATTAGCAATTATGCATCCTGCAATTAATAGGCTCCACATATGTTAGCATATACATTAGTCTGTATGTTAATCTCTCTACTTTGTGAGGATTTTTTCTATATTACCCTCCCCACCCTGGGGGGAAAAAAAAAAAAGAAAAAAGAAATTCACAGAAGAAACGATAGTGTTTATGTAAGAGAGACATTGGCTAATTAACATTAGCTGTGCGCTCATAGTGCAAGAAAAATTAGAGGGGCAGGGAGGGTGGGAAGTAGGAGAGAAGGAAGAGTGAACTCCAAGTTGTTTGCAGAATGTGTTTTTCATGGAGTCTGCAAAATGCTTTGGAGGGGGGTTTGCATGACTGGATTTTGTAATCCTCATAACTTGGAAATCAATAAGATAAATGGAGGAGAACTGAACAGCTAGTGGCCTCAGTCTTGATGATTCCAGGATAAATCCTTTTAATAAACATGAAACTGCAGCAGAGCAGAAACTCTAACTCCACTTTGGATTTAAAGATGTTTACCTCTGTATCTGCTACATTTCTCGGGTTTTATTCTCCTCCTATCTTTTCAATTTTATCTCTCTGGTTACACAAACAGTTAATTGTTTTTTTCATTTATTCTTCAATGATAAAGCATGTGTGTACGAACATAACACATTAATATATGCAGACAGTGGGAACATACATATAGTTTTGCTTTGTAGTGGCTCCCAAGAAGACTTAATGGAAAATTACTGTCATCCTATAGTCCTTTTGTTCATGCTTAAAACATGCTGTTGTCTGTATGGGAAATTCTCATTTGTGAAACATGCAGAAGGAGAGGAAAAGAAAGGAAATGTCATTTAGAGAAAACTTACTTACAGATAGATTTTGCTGGTGATGGTGGTGGCAAAGGAATTGTTTGAAAAAATGAAACAAACTGCACCGTTTTCACAGCATTAGGACTCCTTCACTAGTTAATCTAACAGAATTGGGATTTGACAAGGCTTGGTTTATATAAGCGTTTGGTTAATTTATACAGTTCTATAATATAACAACAAGAATTTGGAAGTTCAAGATTTAATATCCAGGCCTCCCTTGATATACGCAAGGGGAAAAAATACATTTAGATCTCTCATTTATTTTCCAATTAACTGTTCTTTATCTGTGCATTAATATTACAGATGTCTCAAGAATAATTAAAACAGATAAGCAATTTATAAAAATCTTCACATTTCATGCTAATTATCATAATGTAATGTTACATTTCTATTAGCAGCTTTTGTTCCCTCCCCCCACCCTTTACTTCTAGCAACCCTGGGACCTTAGTCAGTCAGCATGTTATAAATCTTTGTTAAAATACGACATGAAGCTAAGAAGCTTGCAACCAAGCAAATTGGACAGTGATGGAGCTCTCCTTTCTTTACCTTCATTTCCCAACAGCCAGCCTGTCATCAAATATGAAAACAATGATGGTTTTTCACAGCTTCTCGCTGTGAAGGTTAAGGGGCTCCCAGGACAAAGGGTTGTGAGTAGGGACTTTGAAGGATCACAGCCAGGCCGTGAGAAAGGCAGAGGAGA